>MU106634.1:56179-74338 GCA_012274485.2 Sinapis alba
AAAGTGGAATAACTTATTCAACATAACTTCTATGTGATTTATTCAACGTCATAAAAGACTCTCCACTGATTAATGGTTCCAAATCAAGCTTTTTACATAGTGATTCATCCTGGTTTGATTAGAAGCTTGAAGAACTTGCCATATGTCCAAAAAAGCTAAACATGGATACCCTGATTAGAAAGTGGAATAACTTATTCAACATAACTCTTATGTGATTTATTCAACTTCATGAAAGACTCTCCACTGATTTATGGTTCCAAATCAAGCTTTTTACATAGTGATTCATCATGGTTTGATTAGAAGCTTGAAGAACTTGTCATATGTCCAAAAAGGCTAAACATGGATATCCTGATTAGAAAGTGGAATAACTTATTCAACATAACTCCTATGTGATTTATTCGACTTCTTGAAAGACTCTACACTGATTAATGGTTCCAAATCAAGCTTTTTACATAGTGATTCATCCTGGTTTGATTAGAAGCTTGAAGAACCTGCCATATGTCCCAAAAAGCTAAATATGGATATCCTGATTAAAAAGTGGAATAACTTCTAAAACATAACTCATTTGAGATTTATTTAACTTCATGGAGACTCTCCACTGAATAATGGTTCCAAGTAAAGATTCTTACATAGTGATTCATCCTGGTTTGATTAGAAGCTTCAAGAACTTGCCATATGTCCAAACATTCTAAATATGGATATCCTGATTAGAAAGTGGAATAACTTCTTAAACATAAATCCTATGGGATTGATTCAAATTCATGGATACTCTCCACTGAATACTGGTTCCAAATCAAGCTTCTTACATAGTGATTCATCCTGGTTTGATTAGAAGCTTCAAGAACTTGCCATATGTCCAAACAGGCTAAACATGAATATCCCGATTAGAAAGTGTAATAACTTCTTAAATATAACTCCTATGGGATTGATTCAACTTCATGGATACTCTCCACTGAATAATGGTTCCAAATCAAGCTTCTTACGTAGTGATTCATCTTTTTTTGTTTAGAAGCATGAAGAACTTGTCATATGTTAAAACATGCTAAACATGGATATCCTTATTAGAAAGTGGAATAACTTCTTCAACATAACTCCTATGGGATTTATTCAACTTCATGAATAAATCTCCATTGATTAATGGTTCCAAATAAAGCTTTTTACATAGTGATTTATCCTGGTTTGATTTGGAGCTTGAAGAACTTGCCATATGTCCAAACAGGCTAAACATGGATAACCTGATTAGAAAGTGGAATAACTTATTCAACATAACTCCTATGTGATTTATTCGACTTCATGAAAGACTCTCCACTGATTTATGGTTCCAAATCAAGATTTTTACATAGTGATTCATCCTGGTTTGATTAGAAGATTGAAGAACTTGCCATATGTCCAAAAAGCTAAACATGGATATCCTGATTAGAAAGTAGAATAACTTATTCAACATAACTCCTATGTGATTTATTCGACTTCATGAAAGACTCTCCACTGATTTATGGTTCCAAATCAAGCTTCTTACATAGTGATTCATCCTGGTTTGATTAGAAGCTTGAAGAACTTTCCATATGTCCAAAAAAGCTAAATATGGATATCTTGATTAGAAAGTGATGCAACCCTGACTGAACCAGTTGCTGATTCGAATCTAGAAGAGGTAGATGAGCTGAAACAGCTCAGTAACACTGATGAGGAGCAGAATGAGAACAACCATCTGAGTGGTGATATTGGCATGATGGATCAGGCTGGAAGAGAAGAAATTCAGCCCAGCTCTTTTGTTGCATCAGATGGCCATTTTCAGCCCAAAAGGAGATCAAATCAAGTTGGAAATCAAGCCAAACCAAATCAACTCTTCACTTATTCAGTCTTTGGACTTGAATAAGATATTTTCTCTTTTATTTTTATCATTTTCGAAATTATATGTCTTTTGGACCTTTCATTTTCTGTTTTGCTACTTATACTCTTTTTGGTGTTTCGGAAATATTATTCACCTTTTTTATATCAAAGTTTTGTGAATCCTTTGTTCATCCATGAACATAGATTGTTAGGAGTTCATTCTATGCAAGCAACCTGTATTTGATCAAAAACAAAGTTCATTCTCTTGATTTAGACAATTCTACACAAGATTTGATCATTCCATATATCATCTCTGAAGATCATCCATTCAAACCATCAATCATCACTGAAATCAACCCATTTCTCTCTCAAACCATCTGATCTTCCTTCAAAAGAATCAAGGACAAAAGGAGCTCCTCATAAGGAATTCATCAAGTGGTATCAGAGCCAGGTTGGAAGGCTCTTGATCTGGGTTTGAATCTAAAACTCTCAAAATCTGGGTTTGATTTCTTCTCTTTGTTTTGGGTAATCTAATTTCTTTCTATGTAATTCTCTTAAAGTTCTTATCTTTCTATCTGTATAATCTACAAGAGGGCCAACAAGATTAAAAAGAAAAAGAAAAAAAGAGAATCTTGAAAAGTTGAGGAGAAATCCAACTTGGCTGAAGAGAAATCCAGCCCTGGTGGTAATACCTCTTGCAAACAAAAATCTTGCAATCTTTCTATCTCTTTCTTCTATTTTGGGGTTGGGGAATTGATCTCTAAAAGCTTGATCTTTGTTTGTTTCTGAGCTACTGGATTCACAGAAAAAAACTCACAAAAAATCAGAGAGAAAACACTTGAGAGAATTGTGAGGGTTAGGCTATTTATATATGTTCTAACTTTTCTTGTTGAGATTGTAACAGGAAACCATGGCTGGAGATGTCAGTAAAAGAAAGGAGACACCAACTATGACATTGAATAAATTGCAGATGGAAGCAATGATGTCTCATATCATGAAAAGAATGAAAAAGACTGATCTTTTACAAAAGAAACATGTTGATGATTTCTTTGGTAATGACTCTCAGGTTCAGAAGGATGCAAAGATCAAAAGGAGGAGAAGTATACCATCTTTCTGTGGCAGAAATGACCATAATGATTACTTGGAGTGGGAACAGCAAATGGAACTTGTTTTTGATGGCCAAAACTACTCAGAGAGAAAGAAGGTTCGAATGGCTACAACAGAGTTCTATGGAGATGCCCTTCAATGGTGGAATCAGCTTGTTACTACAAGAAGAAGAACATGAGAAGCACAAGTTGCATCTTGGTTTGAGCTGAAACAATTCATGAACAAAGACTTTGTTTCTGGTAACTACAACAGAAAACAACCAAGAGAGGCCAAAGAGGAGACAAGGCCTTGCCTTGATTGTGATCACCCAAGAAAGTCTCAGTCACATAAGCAAAGAAGGCCAGACCCACGTCCTTTATCAAGAGTCAATGAGCCACAGTGTTCTAAGAAGAAATCAGCTATTCAAGAGCACAAAAAAGAATCAATTTTTCTTAGCCAAGAAACTCTTAAGATTGAAACTGTGACTTATGATTGTGCTAATGATTCTTATTCTTGTCATGACAGGGAGCATATGGGAGTTGAAGAATCTAAGGAGCTTGAGGAAGAATGTGGAAACCACAATAAAGAGAAGAAAGAAGTCTCAGATTGCTTACCATGGTTGAAAGACCAAGGAAAAACAAAGCTCCTGGAAAAAATATGAGAGTTCTTTACTCTATTTTGAATTTTTACCTGAAGTTACTCCTGATTGTGATGAACTAACCTGTTTTGAACCGGTGACAAGTAGCATTGATTCAGTGTCTCAGGTCTTAGAAGAAAACCCAGCAGAAGAAGCACAAAATAGTTCACCACTAGAAGAAGAGTTGGAGCATTCCAACACTGAAGCAAAAACAGATGTTAAGTCATTCTCTTTGAACTCTCAAGAGCACTGTAAGGAACTTCTTATGGTTAATTCTCTGCCTGAAATGTTTGTTAAGGTTAGTTCCAGTGATGTCAAATGTTTTGGTTTAGACAAGGTGAAAGAATTTTGTGTTTCAAACTCTGTTTTTGAAAACATGATTAACTCTTTTAAAGTATTTGAACCAGATAAATTGTCTGATCAAAAACGTTTTCAGTCTGTTAATGAAATCAATCCTGTTCTTGTTTTTAGTTTTGATCAGATTATGGAACATAAGAAAAGACTTGATTACCCTGAAAAGAGAATTGAGCTTATTCTGCAACAATATGATTTATGTTTCAGAAAAACTTGTAATTCTTTTGCTTGCTTTGAAGATAATGACTTTGATCTGAGTTTTTCTAGACATGAACTGATGAATCCCTTGTGAGGAGATCCTTTTGTCCCTGATTCTTTTGAAGGAAGATCTGCTGGTTTGAGAGAGAAAGGGGTTGATTTCAGTGATGATTGATGGTTTGAATGGATGATCTTCAGAGATGATCTATGGAATGATCAAATCTTGTGTAGAATTGTCTAGATCAAGAGAATGAACTCTGCTTTTGATCAAAGACAGGTTGCTTGCAGAGAATGAACTCCTAGCAATCTATGTTCAAGGATGAACAAAGGATTCACAGATTTAGAGAGAGTTTTTGATAAAAAGAGTGAATAATATTTCTGAAAATAAAACAGAGTTTAAGTAGAGAAGAAGAAACTGAAAAGTCCTAAAATTTTAGAAAAATAAGTAAAACTTAATTAAAACTAAAATTGTCTTGAAAACTCAATAATAATTATTTTTGCTAATTTCTTCACTTGATTTTCGTGGCTTGCCATTCAGAAAGAGAGAATGGATCCTCAACTTAGGTATTGATCTTCTTTTAGACTGAGAAAAAGTCTCAAGTCATCCATGAGCTGATCCACATCTTTTCCATCTTGTTTGACATGTTCTTCATTGTAACTTGAGTGAGAAATAAGCTCAGCATACTCCATTCCAATTCTAAATTAATCTTCAAGCTTTCCATTCAGCCATCCCGGTTTATCCTTTGTTGCATAGTCATCTGGCTCAACCATGGTTGCATCATGAACTGATTACTGATGATTTGTTTTCTTCCACACATGCCTGGAAAGAGCTTATGGTTAGGAATATGCAGAAACCAAAATCACTTAAAGCTGAAACCGATTTTATTTGTGATTCTGTTTTTAAACTTGCTCATGCTTGTTCTGAAAATGATAAATCTTGGTTTGTTTTGAGATCATGCTTGAAGAATATTGTTATTTTGAGCTTTGATGATATTCTGGTTTACAATACTTACTTTGATGTGTATCTTAAAAGTCTGAAACAAGTGCAACATGTTCTCAGAAGGAAATGCTTGGTTATTGATCAGATTAAGAACATGTTTTTCCTATAAGACACTGGATTTCTAGTCTTTGTTTTGAGTGTCCAGGATCAAAAGAATCATTGGCAAAGGAGTACAAGGAACAAGGGAAAAAACCATGCTTATCAGCCAGAGATTTGGAGATGGAAGTACTTGAGGGAAATGGATTCAAAACTCCAAGGAAGTTTATGTCCAAAACCTTACTTTGATGCTGCTTTCATGCTTATTTTCTTGATTATTTTTCTTGCTACTTACTTGTTTCCCTTTAATGTAGAAGATACATATTTGAGGACAAATCTTGTTAAAGGAGGAGGGGATGATGCAATCCTGACTGAACCAGTTGCTGATTCGAATCTAGAAGAGGTAGATGAGCTGAACCAGCTCAGTGACACTGAAGAGGAGCAGAATGAGATTAACCATCTGAGTGGTGATATTGGCATGATGGATCAGGCTGGAAGGGAAGAAATTCAGCCCAACTCTTTTGTTGCATCAGATGGCCATTTTTCAGCCCAAAAGGAGATCAAATCAAGTTGTAAATCAAGTCAAACCAAATCAAATCTTCACTGATTCAGTCTTTGGACTTGAATAAGATATTTTCTCTTTTATTTTTATCATTTTCGAAATTATATGTCTTTTGGACCTTTCATTTTCTGTTTTGCTACTTATACTCTTTTTGGTGTTTCAGAAATATTATTCACCTTTTTTATATCAAAAACTCTCTCTAAAATTTGTGAATCCTTTGTTCATCCATGAACATATATTGTTAGGAGTTCATTCTCTGCAAGCAACCTGTATTTGATCAAAAACAGAGTTCATTCTCTTGATTTAGACAATTCTACACAAGATTTGATCATTCCATAGATCATCTCTAAAGATCTTCCATTCAAACCATCAATCATCACTGAATCAACCCCTTTCTCTCTCAAACCATCTGATCTTCTTCAAAAGAATCAAAGACAAAAGGATCTCCTCATAAGGGATTCATTAGAAAGTGGAATAACTTCTAAAACATAACTCCTTTGGGATTTATTCAAGTTCATGGAGACTCTCCACTGAATAATGGTTCCAAGTCAAGCTTCTTACATAGTGATTCATCCTGGTTTGATTAGAAGCTTCAAGAACTTGCCAAATGTCCAAACAAGCTAAACATGGATATCTTGATTAGTAAGTGGAATAACTTCTTCAACATAACTCCTATGAGATTTATTCAACTTCATGGATACTCTCCACTGAATAATGGTTCCAAATAAAGCTTCTTACATAGTGATCAATCCTGGTTTGATTAGGAGCTTGAAGAACTTGCCATATGTCCAAACAAGCTAAACATGGATATCCTGATTAGAAAGTGGAATAACTTCTTAAACATAACTCCTTTGGGATTTATTCAACTTCATGGATACTCTCCACTGAATAATGGTTCCAAATAAAGCTTCTTTCATAGTGATTGATCCTGGTTTGATTAGAAGCTTCAAGAACTTGCCATATGTCCAAACAGGCTAAACATGGATATCCTGATTAGAAAGTGGAATAACTTCTTAAACATAACTCATTTGGATTTGATTCAAATTCATGGATATTCTCCAAAGAATAATGGTTCCAAATCAAGCTTCTTACGTAGTGATTTATCATGGTTTGATTAGAATCTTCAAGAACTTGCCATATGTCCAATCAGACTAAACATGGATATCCTGATTAGAAAGTAGAATAACTTCTTAAACATAACTCCTTTGGAATTTACTCAACATCATGGATAATCTCCACTGAATAATGGTTCAAAATCAAGCTTTTTACATAGTGATTCATCCTGGTTTGTTTAGAAGCATGAAGAACTTGTCATATGTCCAAAAAGGCTAAACTTGGATATCCTGATTAGAAACTGGAATAACTTCTTCAACATAACTCCTATGGGATTGATTCAACTTCATGGAGACTCTCCACTGAATAATGGTTCCAAATCAAGCTTCTTTCATAGTGATTCATCCTGGTTTGATTAGAAGCTTGAAGAACTTGCCATATGTCCAAACAGGCTAAACATGGATATCCTGATTAGAAAGTTGAATAAATTTTTCAACATAACTCCTATGAGATTTATTCAACTTCATGAAAGACTCTCCAGTTATTAATGGTTCCAAATCAAGCTTTTTACATAGTGATTCATCATGATTTGATTATAAGCTTGAAGAATTTGCCATATGTCCAAAAAAGCTAAACATGGATATCCTTATTAGAAACTTGAATAACTTATTCAACATAACTCCTATGTGATTTACTCGACTTTATGAAAGACTCTCCACTGGTTTATGGTTCGAAATCAATCTTTTTATATAATGATTCATCCTGGTTTGATTAGAAGCCTGAAGAACTTGTCATATGTCCAAAAAAAGCTAAATATGGATATCCTGATTAGAAAGTGGAATAACTTCTAAAACATAACTCCTTTGGGATTTATTCAACTTCATGGAGACTCTCCACTGAATAATGGTTCCAAGTCAAGCTTCTTCCATAGTGATTCATCCTGGTTTGATTAGAAGCTTCAAGAACTTGTCAAATGTCCAAACAGGCTAAACATGGATATCATGATTAGTAAGTGGAATAACTTCTTCAACATAACTCCTATGAGATTTATTCAACTTCATGGATACTCTCCACTGAATAATGGTTCCAAGTTAAGCTTCTTACAGAGTGATTAATCCTGGTTTAATTAGAAGCTTCAAGAACTTGTCATATGTCCAAACAGGCTAAACATGGATATCCTGATTAGAAAGTGGAATAACTTCTTAAACATAACTCCTTTTGGATTGATTCAACTTCATGGATACTCTCCACCTGAATAATGGTTCCAAATCAAGCTTCTTATATAGTGATTCATCCTGGTTTGATTAGAAGAGTCAAGAACTTGCCATATATCCAAACAAGCTAAACATGGATATCCTGATTAGAAAGTAGAATAACTTCTTAAACATAACTCCTTTGGGATTTATTCAACTTCATGGATACTCTCCACTGAATAATGGTTCCAAATCAAGCTTCTTGCATAGTGATTCATCCTGGTTTGATTAGAAGCGTCAAGAACTTGCCATATGTCCAAACGGCTAAACATGGATATCTTGATTAAAAGTGGAATAACTTCTTAAACATAACTCGTTTGGGATTGAATAAACTTCATGGATACTCTCCACTGAATAATGCTTCCAAATCAAGCTTCTCACATAGTGAATCATCTTGGTTTGTTTAGAAGCATGAAGAACTTGCCATATGTCCAAACAGGCTAAACATGGATATCCTGATTAGAAAGTGGAATACCTTCTTCAACATAACTCCTATGGGATTTATTCAACTTCATCGAGACTCTCCACTGAATAATGGTTCAAAATCAAGGTTCTTACATAGTGATTCATCCTGGTTTGATTAGAAGCTTGAAGAACTTGTCGTATGTCCAAACAGGCTAAACATGGAGATCCTGATTAGAAAGTGGAATAACTTCTTAAAAATAACTCCTTTGAGATTTATTCAACTTCATGGAGACTCTACACTGAATAATGGTTAAAAATCAAGCTTCTTACATAGTGATTCATCCTGGTTTGATTAGAAGCTTGAAGAACTTGCCATATGTCCAAACAGGCTAAACATGGATATCCTTATTAGAAAGTGGAATAACTTCTAAAACATAACTCCTTTGGGATTTATTCAACTTCATGGAGACTCTCCACTGAATAATGGTTCCAAGTCAAGCTTCTTAAATAGTTATTCATCCTGGTTCGATTAGAAGCTTCAAGAACTTGCCAAATTTCTAAACAAGCTAAACATGGATATCTTGATTAGTAAGTGGAATAACTTCTTCAACATAACTCCTATGAGATTTATTCAACTTCATGGATACTCTCCACTGAATAATGGTTCCAAATAAAGCTTCTTACATTGTGATTAATCCTGGTTTGATTAGAAACTTCAAGAACTTGCCATATGTCCAATCATGCTAAACATGGATATCCTTATTAGAAAGTAGAATAACTTCTTAAACATAACTCCTTTGGGATTTACTAAACATCGTGGATACTCTCCACTGAATAATGGTTCCAAATCAAGCTTCTTACATAGTGATTCATCCTGGTTTGATTAGAAGCTTGAAGAACTTGCCATATGTCCAAACACGCTAAACATGGATATCCTGATTAGAAAGTTGAATAACTTATTCAACATAACTCCTATGAGATTTATTCAACTCCATGAAAGACTCTCCAGTTATTAATGGTTTCAAATCAAGCTTTTTACATAGTGATTCATCCTGGTTTGATTAGAAGCTTTAAGAACTTGTCATATGTCCAAACAGAGTAAACATGGATATCCTGATTAGAAAGTGGAATAACTTATTCAACATAACTCCTTGGGGATTTATTCAACTTCATGGAGACTCTACACATAATAATGGTTCCAAATCAAGCTTCTTACATAGTGATTCATCCTGGTTTGATTAGAAGCTTCAAGAACTTGCCATATGTCCAAACAGGCTAAACATGGATATCCTGATTACAAAATGGAATAACTTCTTAAACATAACTCCTTTAGGATTTATTCAACTTCATCGAGACTCTGCACTGAATAATGGTTCCAAATCAAGCTTCTTACATAGTTATTCATCCTGGTTTGATTAGAAGCTTGAAGAACTTGCCATATGTCCAAACAGGCTAAACATGGATATCATTATTAGAAAGTGGAATAACTTCTTAAACATAACTCCTTTAGGATTTATTCAACTTCATGGATACTCTCCACTGAATAATGGTTCCAAATCAAGCTTTTTACATAGTGATTCATCCTGGTTTGATTAGAGGCTTCAAAAACTTGCCATATTTCCTAACATGCTAAACATGGATATCCTGATTATAAAGTAGAATAACTTCTTAATCATAACTCCTTTGGGATTGAATCAACTTCATGGATACTCTGCACTGAATAATGTTTCCAAATCAAGCTTCTTACATAGTGATTTATCTTGGTTTATTTTAGAAGCATGAAGAACTTGCCATATGTCCAAACATCCTAAACATGGATATCCTGATTAGAAAGTGGAATAAATTCTTAAACATAACTCCTTTGGGATTTATTCAACTTCATGGATACTCTCCACTTAATAATGGTTCCAAATCAAGGTTCTTGCATAGTGATTTATTCTCGTTTGATTAGAAGCTTCAAGAACTTGCCATATGTCCAAACAGGCTAAACATGGATATCATGATTTGAAAGTGGAATAAATTCTTAAACATAACTCCTATGGGATTGATTGAACTTCATGGATACTCTCCACTGAATAATGGTTCCAAATAAAGCTTCTTACATAGTGATTCATCTTGGTTTGTTTAGAAGCATGAAGAACTTGCCATATGTCCAAACATGCTAAACATGGATATCTTGATTAGAAAGTGGAATAACTTCTTCAACATAACTCCTTTGGGATTGATTCAACTTCATGGATACTTTCCACTCAATAATGGTTCCAAATCAATCTTGTTACATTGTGATTCATCCTGGTTTGATTAGAAGCTTGAAGAACTTGCCATATGTCCAAACAGGCTAAACATGGATATCTTGATTACAAAGTGGAATAACTTATTCAGCATAACTCCTATGTTATTTATTAGACTTCATGAAAGATTCTCCAATGAATAATGGTTCCAAATCAAGCTTTTTACATAGTGATTCATCCTGGTTTGATTAGAAGCTTGAAGAACTTGTCATATGTCCAAAAAAGCTAAATATGGATATCCTGATTAGAAAGTGGAATAACTTCTAAAACATAACTCCTTTGGGATTTATTCCACTTTATGGAGACCCTCCACTGAATAATGGTTCCAAGTCAAGCTTCTCACATAGTGATTCATCCTGGTTTGATTAGAAGCTTCAAGAACTTGCCAAATGTCCAAACATGCTAAACATGGATATCATGATTAGTAAGTGGAATAACTTCTTCAACATAACTCCTATAAGATTTATTCAACTTCATGGATACTTTCCACTGAATAATGGTTCCAAATCAAGCTTCTTACATAGTGATTAATCATGGTTTGATTAGAAGCTTCAAAAACTTGTCATATGTCCAAACATGCTAAACAAGGATATCCTGATTAGAAAGTGGAATAACTTCTTAAACATAACTCCTTTGGGATTGATTCAAATTCATGGATACTATCCACTGAATAATGGTTCCAAATCAAGATTCTTACATAGTTATTCATCCTGGTTTGATTATAAGCTTCAAGAACTTGCCATATGTCCAAACAGGCTAAACATGGATATCCTGATTAGAAAGTAGAATAACTTCTTAAACATAACTCCTTTGGGATTTATTCAACTTCATGGATACTCTTCACTGAATAATGGTTCCAAATCAAACTTCTTGCATAGTGATTCATCCTGGTTTGACTAGAAGCTTCAAGAACTTGTCATATGTCCAAACAGGCTAAACATGGATATCCTGATTAGAAAGTGGAATAACTTCTTAAACATAACTCCTTTGGGATTGAATCAACTTCATGGATAATATCCACTGAATAATGGTTCCAAATCAAGCTTCTTACATAGTTATTCATCTTGGTTTGTTTAGAAGCATGAAGAACTTGCCATATGTCCAAACAGGCTAAACATGGATATCCTGATTAGAAAGTGGAATAACTTCTAAAAATAACTCCTTTGGGATTTATTCAACTTCATCGAGACTCTCCACTGAATAATGGTTCCAAATCAAGCTTCGTACATAGTTATTCATCCCGGTTTGATTAGAAGCTTGAAGAACTTGCCATAAGTCCAAACAGGCTAAACATGGATATCCTAATGAGAAAGTGGAATAACTTCTTAAACATAACTCCTTTGGGATTTATTAAACTTCATGGAGACTCTACACATAATAATGGTTCCAAATCAAGCTTCTTACATAGTGATTCATCCTGGTTTGATTAGAAGCTTCAAGAACTTGCCATATGTCCACACAGGCTAAACATGGATATCCTGATTACAAAATGGAATAACTTCTTAAACATAACTCCTTTAGGATTTATTCAACTTCATCGAGACTCTGCACTGAATAATGGTTCCAAATCAAGCTTCTTACATAGTGATTCATCCTGGGTTTATTAGAAGCTTGAAGAACTTGCCATATGTCCAAACAGGCTAAACATGGATATCGTGATTAGAAAGTGGAATAACTTCTTAAACATAACTCCTTTGGGATTTATTCAACTTCATGGAGACTCTCCAATGAATAATGGTTCCAAGTCAAGCTTCTTACATAGTGATTCATCCTGATTTGATTAGAAGCTTCAAGAACTTGCCAAATGTCCAAACATGCTAAACATGGATATCCTGATTAGTAAGTGGAATAAGTTCTTCAACATAACTCCTATAAGATTTATTCAACTTCATGGATACCCTCCACTAAATAATGGTTCCAAATCAAGCTTCTTACATAGTGATCGATCCTAGTTTGATTAGAAGCTTGAAGAACTTGCCATATGTCCAAATAGGCTAAACATGGATATCATAATTAGAAACTGGAATAACTTCTTAAACATAACTTCTTAAACATAACTCCTTTGCGATTAATTCAACTTCATGGATACTCTCCAATCAATAATGGTTCCAAATCAAGCTTCTTGCATAGTGATTCATCTTGGTTTGATTAAAAGCTTCAAGAACTTGACATATGTCCAAACATGCTAAATATGGATATCCTGATTAGAAAGTGGAATAACTTGTTCAACATAACTCCTATGAGATTTATTCAACTTCATGAAAGAATCTCCATTGATTAATGGTTCCAAATAAAGATTTTTACATAGTGATTCATCCTGGTTTCGTTAGAAGCTTGAAAAACTTGCCATATGTCCAAACACGCTAAACATGGATATTCTGATTAGAAAGTGGAATAACTTCTTAAACATAACTCCTTTGGGATTGAATAAACTTCATCATAGACTCTCCACTGAATAATGGTTCTAAATCAAGCTTCTTACATAGTGATTCATCCTGGTTTTATTAGAAGCTTCAAGAACTTGCCATATGTCCAAACAGGCTAAACATTGATATCCTTATTAGAAAGTGGAATAACTTCTTAAACATAACTCCTTTGGGATTTATTAAACTTCATGGATACTCTCCACTGAATAATGGTTCCAAATCAAGCTTCTTACATAGTGATTGATCCTAGTTTGATTAGAAGCTTGAAGAACTTTCCATATGTCCAAACAGGCTAAACATGGATATCATGATTAGAAAGTGGAATAACTTCTTAAACATAACTCCTTTGGGATTTATACAACTTCATGCATACTCTCCATTGAATAATGGTTCCAAATCAAGGTTCTTGCATTGTGATTCATCCTGGTTTGATTAGAAGCTTCAAGAACTTGCCATATGTCCAAATAGGCTAAACATCGATATTTTGATTAAAAAGTGGAATTTCTTAAACATAACTCCTGTGGGATTGACTGAACTTCATGGATATTATACACTGAATAATTGTTTTAAATCAAGCTTCTTTCATAGTGATTCATCCTGGTTTGATTAGAATCCTCAAGAACTTGCCATATGTCCAAATAGGCTAAACATGGATATCCTGATTAGAAAGTGGAATAACTTCTTAAACATAACTCTTTTGGGATTGATTCAACTTCATGGATACTATCCACTGAATAATGGTTCCAAATCAAGCTTCTTACATAGTGATTCATCCTGGTTTGATTAGAAGCTTCAAGAACTTGCCATATGTCCAAACAGGCTAAACATGGATATCCTAATTAGAAATTAGAATAACTTCTTAAACATAACTCCTTTGGGATTTATCCAACTTCATAGATACTCTGCACTTAATAATGGTTCCAAATCAAGCTTCTTGCATAGTGATTTATCCTGGTTTGATTAGAAGCTTCAAGAACTTGCCATATGTCCAAACAGGCTAAACATGGATATCCTGATTAGAAAGTGGAATAAATTCTTAAACATAACTCCTATGGGATTGATTCAACTTCATGGATACTATCCACTGAATAATGGTTCCAAATCAAGCTTCTTACATAGTGCTTCATCCTGGTTTGATTAGAAGCTTCAAGAACTTGCCATATGTCCAAACAGGCTAAACATGGATATCCTGATTAGAAAGTAGAATAACTTCTTAAACATAACTCCTTTGGGATTTATTCAACTTCATAGATACTCTGCACTTAATAATGGTTCCAAATCAAGCTTCTTGCATAGTGATTCATCCTGGTTTGATTAGAAGCTTCAAGAACTTGCCATATGTCCAAACAGGCTAAACATGGATATCCTGATTAGAAAATGGAATAAATTCTTAAACATAACTCCTATGGGATTGATTCAACTTCATAGATACTGTCCACTGAATAATGGTTCCAAATCAAGCTTCGTACATAGTGATACTGTCCATTGATTAATTATTCCAAATATAGCTTTTTACATAGTGATTCATCCTAGTTTGATTAGAAGCTTCAAGAACTTGCCATATGTCCAAACATGCTAAACATGGATATCCTTATTAGAAAGTGGAATAACTTCTAAAACATAACTCCTTTGGGATTTATTCAACTTCATCGAGACTCTCCACTGAATAATGGTTCCAAATCAAGCTTCGTACATAGTTATTCATCCCGGTTTGATTATAAGCTTGAAGAACGTGCCATAAGTCCAAACAGGCTAAACATGGATATCCTAATTAAAAAGTGGAATAACTTCTTAAACATAACTCCTTTGGGATTTATTCAACTTCATGGAGACTCTACACATAATAATAGTTCCAAATCAAGCTTCTTACATAGTGATTCATCCTGGTTTGAGTAGAAGCTTCAAGAACTTGCCATATGTCCAAACAGGCTAAACATGGATATCCTGATTACAAAATGGAATAACTTCTTAAACATAACTCCTTTAGGATTTATTCAACTTCATCGAGACTCTGCACTGAATAATGGTTCCAAATCAAGCTTCTTACATAGTGATTCATCCTGGGTTTATTAGAAGCTTGAAGAACTTACCATATGTCCAAACAGGCTAAACATGGATATCGTGATTAGAAAGTGGAATAACTTCTTAAACATAACTCCTTTGGGATTTATTCAACTTCATGGAGACTCTCCAATGAATAATGGTTCCAAGTCAAGCTTCTTACATAGTGATTCATCCTGATTTGATTAGAAGCTTCAAGAACTTGCCAAATGTCCAAACATGCTAAACATGGATATCCTGATTAGAAAGTGGAATAACTTCTTCAACATAAATCCTATGGAATTCATTCAATTTAATGGTGACTCTCCACCTATTAATGGTTCCAAATCAAGCTTCTTACATTGTGATTCAAACAGGCTAAACATGGATATCCTAATTAGTAAGTGGAATAAGTTCTTCAACATAACTCCTATAAGATTTATTCAACTTCATGGATACCCTCCACTAAATAATGGTTCCAAATCAAGCTTCTTACATTGTGATTAGAAGCTTGAAGAACTTGCCATATGTCCAAATAGGCTAAACATGGATATCATAATTAGAAACTGGAATAACTTCTTAAACATAACTCCTTTGCGATTAATTCAACTTCATGGATACTCTCCAATCAATAATGGTTCCAAATCAAGCTTCTTGCATAGTGATTCATCCTGGTTTGATTAAAAGCTTCAAGAACTTGCCATATGTCCAAACATGCTAAACATGGATATCCTGATTAAAAAGTGGAATAACTTCTTCAACATAACTCCTATGAGATTTATTCAACTTCATGAAAGAATCTCCATTGATTAATGGTTCCAAATAAAGATTTTTACATAGTGATTCATCCTGGTTTGGTTAGAAGCTTGAAGAACTTGCCATATACCCAAACACGCTAAACATGGATATTCTGATTAGAAAGTGGAATAACTTCTTAAACATAACTCCTTTGGGATTGAATAAACTTCATGATAGACTCTCCACTGAATAATGGTTCCAAATCAAGCTTCTTACATAGTGATTCATCCTGGTTTTATTAGAAGCTTCAAGAACTTGCCATATGTCCAAACAGGCTGAACATGGAAATCCTAATTAGAAAGTGGAATGACTTCTTAAACATAACTCCTTTGGGGTTTATTCAACTTCATGGATACTCTCCACTGAATAGTGTTTCTAAATAAATCTTCTTACATAGTGATTCATCCTGGTTTGATTAGGAGCTTGAAGAACTTGCATATGTCCAAACAGGCTAAACATGGATATCCTGATTGGAAAGTGGAATAACTTCTTAAACATAACTCCTTTGGGATTTAATTAACTTCATGGATACTCTCCACTGAATAATGGTTCCAAATCAAGCTTCTTACATAGTGTTTCATCCTGGTTTGATTAGGAGCTTGAAGAACTTGCCATATGTCCAAACAGGCTAAACATGGATATCCTGATTAGAAAGTGGAATAACTTCTTAAACATAACTCATTTGGGATTTAATCAAATTCATGGATACTCTCCACTGAATAATGGTTCCAAATCAAGCTTCTTACATAGTGATTGATCCTAGTTTGATTAGAAGCTTGAAGAACTTTCCATATGTCCAAACAGGCTAAACATGGATATCATGATTAGAAAGTGGAATAACTTCTTAAACATAACTCCTTTGGGATTTATACAACTTCATGCATACCCTCCACTGAATAATGGTTCCAAATCAAGCTTATTGCATTGAGATTCATCCTGGTTTGATTAGAAGCTTCAAGAACTTGCCATATGTCCAAATAGGCTAAACATCGATATTTTGATTAAAAAGTGGAATAACTTCTTAAACATAACTCCTGTGGGATTGACTGAACTTCATGGATATTATACACTGAATAATGGTTTTAAATCAAGCTTCTTTCATAGTGATTCATCCTGGTTTGATTAGAATCCTCAAGAACTTGCCATATGTCCAAATAGGCTAAACATGGATATCCTGATTAGAAAGTGGAATAACTTCTTAAACATAACTCTTTTGGGATTGATTCAACTTCATGGATACTATCCACTGAATAATGGTTCCAAATCAAGCTTCTTACATAGTGATTCATCCTGGTTTGATTAGAAGCTTCAAGAACTTGCCATATGTCCAAACATGCTAAACATGGATATCCTAATTAGAAATTAGAATAATTTCTTAAACATAATTCCTTTGGGATTTATTCAACATCATAGATACTCTGCACTTAATAATGGTTCCAAATCAAGCTTCTTGCATAGTGATTCATCCTGGTTTGATTAGAAGCTTTAAGAACTTGCCATATGTCCAAACAGGCTAAACATGGATATCCTGATTAGAAAGTGGAATAAATTCTTAAACATAACTCCTATGGGATTGATTCAACTTCATGGATACTATCCACTGAATAATGGTTCCAAATCAAGCTTCTTACATAGTGATTCATCCTGGTTTGATTAGAAGCTTCAAGAACTTGTCATATGTGCAAACAGGCTAAACAAGGATATCCTGATTAGAAAGTAGAATAACTTCTTAAACATAACTCCTTTGGGATTTATTCAACTTCATAGATACTCTGCACTTAATAATGGTTCCAAATCAAGCTTCTTGCATAGTGATTCATCCTGGTTTGATTAGAAGCTTCAAGAACTTGCCATATGTCCAAACAGGCTAAACATGGATATCCTGATTAGAAAATGGAATAAATTCTTAAACATAACTCCTATGGGATTGATTCAACTTCATGAATACTCTCCACTGAATAATGGTTCCAAATCAAGCTTCTTACATAGTGATTCATCTTGGTTTGTTTAGAAGCATGAAGAACTTGCCATATGTCAAAACAGGCTAAACATGGATATCCTGATTAGAAAGTGGAATAACTTCTTCAACATAACTCCTACGGGATTTATTCAACTTCATGAAAGAATCTCCATTGATTAATTATTCCAAATAAAGCTTTTTACATAGTGATTCATCCTAGTTTGATTAGAAGC
>MU106634.1:74475-90022 GCA_012274485.2 Sinapis alba
TAGTGATTCATCTTGGTTTGTTTAGAAGCATGAAGAACTTGCCATATGTCAAAACAGGCTAAACATGGATATCCTGATTAGAAAGTGGAATAACTTCTTCAACATAACTCCTACGGGATTTATTCAACTTCATGAAAGAATCTCCATTGATTAATTATTCCAAATAAAGCTTTTTACATAGTGATTCATCCTAGTTTGATTAGAAGCTTCAAGAACTTGCCATATGTCCAAATAGGCTAAACATGGATATCCTTATTAGAAAGTGGAATAACTTCTTAAACATAACTCCTTTGGGATTGATTCAACTTCATGGATACTCTCCACTTAATAATGGTTCCAAATCAAGATTCTTACATAGTGATTGATCCTAGTTTGATTAGAAGCTGGAAGAACTTGCCATATGTCCAAAAAGCTAAATATGGATATCATGATTACAAAGTGGAATAACTTCTAAAACATATCTCCTTTGGGATTTATTCAACATCATGGAGACTCTCCACTGAATAATGGTTCCAAGTCAAGCTTCTTACATAGCGATTCATCCTGATTTGATTAAAAGCTTCAAGAACTTGCCAAATGTCCAAACAAGCTACACATGGATATCCTGATTAGTAAGTGGAATAACTTCTTAAACATAACTCCTTTGGGATTTATTCAACTTCATGGATACTCTGCACTGAATAATGGTTCCAAATCAAGCTTCTTGCATAGTGATTCATCCTGGTTTGACTAGAAGCTTCAAGAACTTATCATATGTCCAAACATGCTAAACATGGATATCCTGATTAGAAAGTGGAATAACTTTTTAAACATAACTCCTTTGGGATTGATTCAACTTCATGGATACTCTCCACTTAATAATGGTTCCAAATCAAGATTCTTACATAGTGATTGATCCTAGTTTGATTAGAAGCTGGAAGAACTTGCCATATGTCCAAAAAGCTAAATATGGATATCTTGATTACAAAGTGGAATAACTTCTAAAACATATCTCCTTTGGGATTTATTCAACATCATGGAGACTCTCCACTGAATAATGGTTCCAAGTCAAGCTTCTTACATAGCGATTCATCCTGATTTGATTAAAAGCTTCAAGAACTTGCCAAATGTCCAAACAAGCTAAACATGGATATCCTGATTAGTAAGTGGAATAACTTCTTAAACATAACTCCTTTGGGATTTTTTCAACTTCATGGATACTCTGCACTGAATAATGGTTCCAAATCAAGCTTCTTGCATAGTGATTCATCCTGGTTTGACTAGAAGCTTCAAGAACTTGTCATATGTCCAAACATGCTAAACATGGATATCCTGATTAGAAAGTGGAATAACTTTGTGACAACCTGTCCCGCTCACTCGGAACCCCGACTCACAGCGCTACAGCGCATCGACCCCAACCCCTCCCTTATGAGTTCTCACTAACTCCATAATTAGGTTGTTGGTGCGCCTCGAACCCAGGACCTCACCCTTTAACAGCATTCTCACAGGACAAGCTGTCACCAATTGATATGCAGTTCAATTGGTGACAGCTTGTCCTGTGAGAATGCTGTTAAAGGGTGAGGTCCTGGGTTCGAGGCGCACCAACAACCTAATTATGGAGTTAGTGAGAACTCATAAGGGAGGGGTTGGGGTCGATGCGCTGCAGCGCTGTGAGTCGCGGTTCCGAGTGAGCGGGACAGGTTGTCACAATAAAAAGTTGCAGGTCAATTGGTGACAGCTTGTCCTGTGAGAATGCTGTTAAAGGGTGAGGTCCTGGGTTCGAGGCGCACCAACAACCTAATTATGGAGTTAGTGAGAACTCATAAGGGAGGGGTTGGGGTCGATGCGCTGCAGCGATGTGAACCAGGGGTCCGAGTGAGCGGGATAGGTTGTCACAAAGTTTTTATACATAACTCCTTTGGGATTGAATCAACTTCATGGATAATCTCCACTGAATAATGGTTCCAAATAAAGCTTCTTACATAGTTATTCATCTTGGTTTGTTTAGAAGCATGAAGAACTTGCCATATGTCCAAACAAGCTAAACATGGATATCCTGATTAGAAAGTGGAATAACTTCAAAAACATAACTCCTTTGGGATTTATTCAAGTTCATCGAGACTCTCCACTGAATAATGGTTCCAAATCAAGCTTCTTACAAAGTTATTCATCCTGGTTTGATTAGAAGCTTGAAGAACTTTCCGTATGTCCAAACAGGCTAAACATGGATATCCTGATTAGAAAGTGGAATAACTTCTTAAACATAACTCCTTTGGGATTTATTCAACTTCATGGAGACTCTCCACTGAATAATGGTTCCAAATCAAGCTTTTTACAAACTGATTCATCTTGGTTTGATTAGAAGCTTGAAGAACTTGCCATATGTCCAAATTGTTTACATGAAGGAGTAATACACTAAAGCAGATGGAGGAGCTAAGGCAATCCGGAAAAGGTATTATAAGGTCATCCGTACAACCTAGTCCTGTGTGGGTTATCTTGGCTTGGAAGGCAAGCAACTGGATGGGAAGTATTTAATTACTTTGTCCAAGTAACCAGAAGCAATAGGGAGTTCGAAATGGATGGAGCTGTTGGGAGCAAGTTGACAAGAGGAGATCACATGTGAAGGTTAAGGAGGAGAGAGAGCACATACCTGTCACTATCAACCTGCTGGTCCTGCATCCTGCTGTCTTTGTTCCTGCTGGTTCTGATCCTGCTGGCCTGCCCCTTTTGTCTTACTTCACCAGCATTATTTATTATATTAGTTTGTCAAGTTGTTCAGATTGTTTCCCTTTAAAAGGATGTGTAACTTGTAACAAATGAATCAAGGAAATCAGTTCCTCATTCTCTCTCACTAAATTTCAAATTCTACCATCTCTCTCTCTTGTTCTTCTTGTTCATCATTCTTCACACTCAAACAAGTTCCCAAATCTCTATATTCTTTCATGGTATCAGAGCCATAAGCTCTTGAAACCTTATTTTCACCAACTTCCGCAAATCAAAACCATTTTTTCTGTTTACTCTGTTTCTTCACTCTTTTCTGTTTACTTTGTTCTTCACTTTGTCCCCTCTTTGCCATCTTTGAAAATATCTTGATATTTCATCTCTGTGTTTTTTAAAACTCTCTACTAATCTCAGTTCCTAAGATTTTGGATATCTCCTTTATTTTTCAAAAATCTTTCTCTATTATGTTCTTCAAAAATTCATGGGTTCATAGTTTTGTCCAGTGGATAAAAGAAATCCAGCCATGGAGATGAAGAAAGAAAGCATAATTCCCGTAACCCTCAAGGGTTCTAACTACTTGCTATGGTCAAGAGTGGCCAAAGTAGCCTTGGGAAGTCATGGACTTTGGGACAGCCACATCATAGAGGCTGATACTTCAAAGAGGATGGCTCAAGAGGAAGAACAGGCGCATGCCCTGAAGAATGAAGACAAGTGGGTTCAAGAAAACCAGCTAGCACTTGAGATCATTCACAGCTCTCTCTCAGAATCAATCTTGGAGGCTTACTCACACTGTGAAACCACCAAAGATTTATGGGAAAGTCTTAAAAATGTTTATGGGAATCTCTCCAACCTCAGCAGAGTATTTGAAGTCAAGAGGATTATCAACAACTTGAGCCAGGAAGGAGTGAAGTTCAATCTGTACTTTGGAATGTTCAGTAGCTTGTGGGCAGAGCTAGATATGCTAAGGCCCTTCTCTACTGATCCAGATGTCATAAGGGAAAGATATGAACAAGACAAGGTCTTCAGCCTTCTCCTGAATCTAAGTACATCCTACAACCAACTGATCAAGCATATTCTGAGGCAAGAAAAACTTCCTGACCTAGATGATGTGTGTGCTCAAATTCAGAAAGAACAAACATCACACACTCTCAAGTCTGGTGGATTTAAATTCAAGAAAGAAGTCTGTCCATCTCTTGAATTGGCGCCTGAAGGTGTATCTATGTACTCAGCTCTTAGCAGTGACTCCAATGGAGGAGAAACTTGGAACTAGACAGTGATCAATGATGTTCCTATCAGGATGAGTGATATTGAGCCACTGATCAAAGCAGCCAAAGCCATCATCTCCGCAAACAAGTCTGGTACACATTCCCTTGTCTCTAGGCCAATCATAATATATTCAGGAGCTAGTCATCATATGATTAGTGATAGGAATCTTATTAGTGATGTTAGGCCTGCCTTAGGGAATGTAGTAATAACTAATGGAGATAGGGTGAAGATAGAAGGGATAGGGAACCTTAAACTGTTTGATAAGGAATCTACTGCCTTCTATATGCCTAGTTTTGATTCTAACCTTCTATCTGTGAAAAAAAGCCACGGTTGACCTTAATTGTCAGGTGGTTTTTAGGCCTAGTGATGTTGAGTTTCAGGACCTTAAGACAGGGAAAGTGATTGGTGAAGGAAACAGTCAGGGTGGTTTATACCATCTCCAAAAGACTAAGCCCTCTAAACCCTCTACACCTTCTCATTTATGCATGATCAGTAACTCTTATGTGTGTGATAGCACTACTTCGCATGCTAGATTAGGTCACCCCCATACTCGTGTATTAGAACTCATTATGCCTGATAAGTCATTTAACCACCTAGAATGTGAAGCATGCATCTTAGGAAAGCATTGCAAATCTGTTTTTCCAACATCTGATACTATCTATGAGAAATGCTTTGATTAGTTCACTCTGATGTTTGGACCTCTCCTTGTATGTCTAGAGATAACCATGAGTATTTTGTTACATTTATAGATGAAAAATCAAAATACACTTGGATCACTTTGCTTCCTTCTAAGGACCGTGTGTTAGAGGCGTTTATGAACTTCCAATCTTATGTCACTAACCATTTTAATGCTAATGTGAAGGTACTAAGGCCAGACAATGGAGGAGAGTATACTGTTGACATGAAGATAATAAGTGTTGACTTGAATCAATAAAGGACAGCTATCCACAAGAACCCATCCACTGGAACCCATCCACTAGAAGCTATCCACAAGATTAAGAACTAAAGAGAGAGGAAGAAACAATCAGAAGGATTAAGCTAGAGTCTTATAAGGCTTTATAAGGAGTTCTTATAAGGCTTTATAAGGCTTGCCAGACTTGAGAGAATTTTGAATGCCAGACTTGACGTCAATCAGAAGTCAAGCTGGACGTGGATAAGCTTCTGTACAAGTGGGAACAAGTGGGGAAGCTTCTAGGCAAGTGGAATTTGAATTAAAGTAGATCTGCTTTAAATAGAGTTATTGGGTCAGAATGCACCCTATTATCCAGTGTGTTGTTGCTTTCCTCTCTCTCATCTTGGCTTTTAAATATGTTGTAAGCAACCATATATTTATTAAGGAAAATAATTCTTATCCTTCTCTCTCTCTGAATTTTGAAATCTCTCTCTCTCTCTCTCTTGTTCTTCATGTTCTTCATTCTCCAGTAATAAACTCTCACTAAATCTCTTATTCTCTCACTAAACATCTCATATTCTTACAAATCTTACATGGTATCAGAGCTTTAAGCTCCTTTCATTCCGCAAAACTCTGTTTCTCTCTTTCAAATTCTCTGTGTTCTTCACTCTTCTCCAGCAGCCAGCAGCTTTACCCATTGGGTAAAAGAATTCCGACCATGGAAGTGGAGAAGAAGGACCTTATTCCAGTGACCTTTGAGGGTCCTAACTATCTTTTATGGTCAAGAGTGACCAGAGTTACCTTGGAAAGTCATGGACTTTGGGACAGCCATATCATGAAGGTTGGAACTTCAAAGAGTATGGCTCAAGAGGATAGTCAAGCGACTTGCCTGAAGCATGAAAGCAAGTGGATTCAAGAAGACCATCAAGCACTTGGAATCATACACAACTCTCTGTCTAAACCAATCTTGGAGGCTCATTCTCACTTTAAAACCGCCAAGAATCTATGGGAGGATCTTCAAACTGTTTATGGGAATCTATGGGAAAGTCTTCAAACTGTTTATGAGCAAGACAAGTTTTTCAGCTTTCTCCTAAACTTAGATTCAACCTACAACAATCTGATAAATTATTTCCTTAGAGAAAGGAAGCTTCCAGTTCTGGAGGATGCTGGTTTCTTGAGAAGCCAGCCAGATACATGTAAGCTCAAGGAGTTTGAGCATCATGTAATTCAAGGAAGAGCCATGTATTCAGCTCTCAGTGGTGGTTCAACTGAAGAAGGAACATGGAGAAGTATGGCTGGTGTAAACAACCCTGATGGTCCAGTGACCAGAAGAGACCTTGATTACTTTTTCAAAGCTGCCAAGGCCCTTATCTCACCCAAGGGGGCTGGTATACACTTTCCTGACTCTAAACCCATTATTATAGATTCAGGAGCTAGCCATCACATGATTAGTGATAGGCACTTGATTAGTGATATCCAGCCTGCCTCAGGGAATGTTATTATAGCAAATGGTGATAAGGTTAAGATAGAAGGGATAGGGAACCTTAGGTTGTTTGATAGGGAATCAACTGCCTTATATATGCCTCAGTTTACATCAAACATGTTATCAGTGAGGAAGGCTATTGTTGATTTGAGTTGTCAGGTTGTCTTCAGACCAGATGAGGTTGAGTTTCAGGATTTGAAGACAGGAAATGTGATTGGAAAAGGGCATAGTCATGCGGAATTATATCATCTCCAAAGGACTGATGCGCCTAAACCATCGTCATCTTTGTGCATGATTAGTAAGTCTACTGGGGTTGACAGCACTCTATGGCATGCTAGGCTGGGACATCCTCACACTAGAGCTTTAACCCTGATGCTTCCTGGTATGGTGTTCAAGAATGATGATTGTGAAGCTTGCATATTGGGAAAGCATTGTAGCACAGTCTTTCCAAGGTCTAGCAGTATCTATGAGAGATGCTTTGACCTGGTTCACTCTGATGTGTGGACTGCGCCTTGTGTGTCCAGAGAGAACCACAAATATTTTGTCACCTTCATTGATGAGAAGTCCAAGTACACATGGGTGACATTAATTCAGTCTAAGGATAAAGTGTTGGAAGCTTTCAAGAATTTTCAGACTCATGTCTCCAACCATTTCAATGCCAAGGTGAAAATACTCAGGTCAGATAATGGTGGAGAGTACACAAGTTAGGCATTCAAGCAATACCTTGCTCAACATGGGATTATTCATCAGACAAGTTGTCATTACACCCCTCAACAGAATGGAGTTCCTGAAAGGAAGAACAAACACTTGATGGAAGTTGCAAGATCAATGATGTTTCACACCAATGTTCCAAAAAGATTTTGGAGTGATGCTGTGGTGTCTGCTAGTTATCTGATCAATATGACTACAACTAAATTCCTCCACGACCTGTCTCCTTTTGAGGTCCTAAACAAGACTAAGCCACCTTTGGATCACTTGCGTGTGTTTGGATGCCTCTGTTTTGTGTTGATACCAAGGGAGCAGAGGAACAAGCTTGATGTTAAAAGCTCAAAAGCTATGTTCATTGGTTACTCTCCAACTCAGAAGGGTTATAAGTGCTATGATCCAATGTCCAGAAGGGTGTTAATATCAAGAGATGTGAAGTTTATGGAGACAAAGGGATACTATGAGGAGAAGAGTTGGGATGATCTGAAGGATCTATCTCAAGGATCAGAGAAAGCCACAAACCTCAGGATCATACTGCAGAGTCTTGGTATTGGCATGCTTCAGGCGAATCAAGAAACAAGAAAGAATTCCCCTGAAGCTGCACCTGGTCCAGAAGCTTTAGTTAATGAAGATAAGGTTGATGAAGTTGTAGAAGTGATTCATCCTGATCCTGAAGGGGGGAATCAACAAGAAATTCATGATCAGAATGAAAGACAACAAGGACAACAAGAAACAGTACAGCCTGAAGCAGAATCTGATGAGGAAGAAGAACCTGAAGCAGTTCAACCTCTTAGGAGAAGCACAAGGCTTAGAAAGGATCCATCTAATTGGATCAACACAACGGTCTACTTTAACTCTCAGGCAGTAGCTCATCCTTTACAAGCAGTGTGCTCTTTAGCTCAATACCCTCAAGAACATCAGGTTTTCATTGGAGAATTGGATCACGAGTATATCCACAGGTCATATGAAGAAGCTATAGAGCATGAGGAGTGGAGAGAGTCTGTTGGAAATGAGGCTAATGCAATTATAGTCAATGATACTTGGTTTGAAGCTAAACTTCCCAAAGGAAAGAAGGCAGTACAAGCAGATGGATTTTCACAATCAAATACCTAGCTAATGGAAAGGTGGAGAGGCGCAAGACAAGGCTGGTTGCAAGAGGATTTACTCAAACATATGGAAAAGATTATATTGATACATTTGCACCAGTAGCAAAGCTTCACACCATTAGAATCATTTTCTCAATTGCCACTAACTTGGAATGGGATTTATGGCAGATGGATGTGAAGAATGCATTCTTGCAAGGAGAGTTAGAAGATGAGGTTTGCAAGGAGAGTTAGAAGATGAGGTTTACATGCATCCTCCTCCTGGTTTAGAGCATATAGTCAAACCAGGAAACATGTTGAGGCTGAAGAAAGCAATCTATGGTCTGAAGCAATCACCAAGGGCTTGGTATCACAAGTTAAGCACCACACTGAATGGAAGAGGGTTTAGAAAGTCAGAGGCAGATCACACTCTCTTCACACTGACTGGTCCACAAGGCATTGTGGTCATCTTGATATATGTGGATGATATTATCATCACAGGAAGTGACAAGTAAGGGATTCAAGCAACAAAGGCATTTCTGAAATCAGTATTTGATAGCAAGGATCTTGGAGAACTCAAGTATTTCCTGGGTATTTAAGTGTGTAGATCCAAGGAAGGACTGTTTCTGTCTCAAAGGAAGTATGCTATGGATCTGTTGAGTGAGGCAGGAAATCTTGGAGGAAGACAAGCTAAAACTCCCCTTGAAGATGGTTACAAAGTGCTGCGAGAGGGGGAGTTTGAAAACACTCCATTTGATGATGTCAAGAAGTTTAAAAGAATGGTTGGAAAACTCATCTATCTGACCATCACAAGACCAGACATATGCTTTGCTGTGAATCAAGTCAGTCAGCATATGCAAGCACCTAAGGTTCATCACTGGAACATGGTTGAGAGGATCTTAAGGTACCTAAGAGAGGCACCAGGACAAGGAGTCTGGATGGGATGTAATGGAAACACTGAAGTAGTAGGATATTGTTATGCTGATTGGGTAGGAGACAGAGTTGATAGGAGATCAACTACTAGGTATTGCACTTTCATTGGAGGCAATTTAGTGACTTGGAAAAGCAAGAAGCAGAAGGTAGTTTCATGTTCAAGTGCTGAAGCAGAGTATAGAGCCATGAGGAAGCTCACAAGCGAATTGATATGGATCAAGGGGCTGCTTAAAGACTTGGGAATTGAGGCTACAATACCAATCACCATGCAGTGTGATAACCAAGCTGCTATACACATTGCCAGCAACTCAGTCTTCCATGAGAGGACTAAGCACATTGAAGTGGATTATCATAAGGTGAGGCAGGCTGTGGAACAGAAGATTATCCTCCCATGCTACACAAGAATTGAAGATCAGTTGGCTGACATCTTCACCAAGGCTGCAAGTACTAAGGTTTGCGAGTTCATCCTTGCCAAGTTAGGACTCGTGAATCTCTCATCACACTAATCCTTTAGCCATGAGGTGTTCTACTCTTTTTCCTTGGCTTAGTTTTTATCCCAAGTGGTTTTTCGAAGCTAAGGTTTTAATGAGGGAATGCTTCATGGTTTTCAAGCTTGACTAGTTCCTATAGTCAAGCTTGAGGGGGAGTGTTGACATGAAGATAATAAGTGTTGACTTGAATCAATAAAGGACAGCTATCCACAGGAACCCATCCACTGGAACCCATCCACTGGAAGCTATCCACAAGATTAAGAACTAAAGAGAGAGGAAGAAACAATCAGAAGGATTAAGCTAGAGTCTTATAAGGCTTTATAAGGAGTTCTTATAAGGCTTTATAAGGCTTGCCAGACTTGAGAGAACTTTGAATGCCAGACTTGACGTCATTCAGAAGTCAAGCTGGACGTGGATAAGCTTATGTACAAGTGGGAACAAGTGGGGAAGCTTCTAGGCAAGTGGTATTTGAATTAAAGTAGATCTGCTTTAAATAGAGTTGTTGGGTCAGAATGCACCCTATTATCCAGTGTGTTGTTGCTTTCCTCTCTCTCTCATCTTGGCTTTTAAATATATTGTAAGCAACCAGATATTTATTAAGGAAAATAATTCTTATCCTTCTCTCTCTCTGAATTTCGAAATCTCTCTCTCTCTCTCTTGTTCTTCATGTTCTTCATTCTCCAGTAATAAACTCTCACTAAATCTCTTATTCTCTCACTAAAGATCTCATATTCTTACAAATCTCACATATACAAGTCATGCTTTCAAGATTCATCTGGCTAAACATGGCATAGTTCATCAAACAAGTTGTCCTTATACTCTACAGCAAAATGGAGTGGATGAAAGGAAAAATAGGCATCTAATGGAGGTGGCTAGATCAATGATGTTGCATGCAAATGTCCCTAAGAGATTCTCCGGTGATGCTATGGTAACAGCCTGCTATCTAATCAATTGGATTCCTACCAAGGTGTTGAAGGACATCTCTCCATATGAAGTATTGAACCAAACCAGACCATCTATTCAACACCTTGGAGTATTTGGATGCACCTGCTTTGTGCTGATACCAGGAGAGCAAAGAAACAAGCTAGAGGCAAAGAGCATGAAGTGCATGTTCATTGGATACTCTCCCACACAGAATGGATACAAGTGCTACAATACTGAAACAAAGAGAGTACTTGTATCTAGAGGTGTGAAGTTTATGGAAAGCAAGGGGTTTTATGTTGAGAAGAATTAGGATGAGCTCAAAGATCTGTCTCAAGCATCAGACAAGGCCATAATCTGTGAATTATTATGGAGAATCTTGGCATCAATATGTCCAAAGTTCCTGAGAAAGTCAAGGAGGTTCCCACTAATGCCATAGAAGAGGATGAGGAAGATATTGGAGTCACTCATCCTGATCATGAGGGGGGCAATGAAAATGGACAACCTGAAGAGAACTCAGTAGCTCATGATCAAGATGTGATGCCATCAGAATCAGAGGCTGAAACTCAAGTGGGCGACCCAAGTGAAGGAAATGAGGCAGAACATGATCAGATACAGCCTTTGAGAAGGAGTACAAGGATCAGGAAGCCAACTTCAAACTGGATCAATACAAGAGATTACTTCAATGCTGAAGTTGTGGCTCATCCAATAAGTGCAGTATGCTCCCTTGCTCAATATCCAGAAGAGCATCAAGTCTTCATTGGGGAATCGGATCAGGAGTACATCCCAAAAACATATGAAGAGTTTATGCAACATGAGGAGTGGAGAGCATCTGTTGGAGATGAGGTCAATGTCATGATTAAGAATGATACATGGTTTGAAACTGAGTTTCCCAAGGGCAAGAAAGCTGTTACAAGTCGCCTGATATACACCATCAAGTATCTAGCCAATGGAAAACCAGAAAGGAGAAAGACTAGGATAGTTGCAAGAGGATACACTCAAGTCTATGGTGAAGATTATCTGGATACATTTGCACCAGTGGCCAAGCTGCATACTATAAGGATTCTTCTATCACTTGCTGTCAACCTAGAATGGGATCTATGGCAGATGGATGTGAAGAATGCTTTTCTTCAAGGAGAGCTGGAGGATGAAGTGTATATGAGACCACCTCCTGGTCTAGAAAGCATGGTGAAACCAGGGGATGTACTAAGGTTGAAAAAAGCAATTTATGGTTTGAAGCAATCACCAAGGGCCTGGTATCACAAGCTCAGCAACACGCTTAATGGAAGAGGTTTTGTAAAATCTGAGGCAGATCATACTCTCTTCACTCTAATTAGCAAACAAGGGATTGTGGTCATCCTAGTGTATGTTGATGACATTATCATCACTGACAGTAACAAGGAAGGTATTCTCTCAACCAAAGCCTTTCTTAAGTCATCTTTTGATAACAAAGACTTGGGAGAGTTGAAGTACTTCCTAGGGATTGAAATATGCCTGGGAGAGTTGAAGTACTTCCTAGGGATTGAAATATGCCGCTCCAAAGAGGGGCTTTTCTTATCCCAAAGGAAGTACACACTTGATCTTTTAAATGAGGCAGGAAACCTTGGAGGAAGACAAGCCAAGACACCATTGGAAGAGGGCTACAAGGTACTGCGAGAGGGGGAGTTTGACGCTACTCCATTTGAAGATGTCAAGAAGTATAGGAGGATGGTTGGAAAGCTCATATACCTGACCATCACTCGCCCAGATGTGTGCTTTGCAGTGAATCAAGTAAGTCAGCACATGCAAGCTCCTAAGGTTCATCACTGGAACATGGTGGAGAGGATCTTGAGATACTTGAGAGAGGCTCCTGGTCAAGTTGTTTGGATGGCATGTAACAAGAGCACTGAAGTTGTAGGATATTGTGATGCTGATTGGGCTGGAGACAGAGTTGATCGAAGATCAACAACAAGTTATTGCACCTTTATAGGAGGAAATCTAGTCACATGGAAGAGCAAGAAGCAGAAGGTTGTCTCTTGCTCAAGTGCTGAGGCAGAGTACCCAGCCATGAGGAAGCTTACTAGTGAACTCATATGGATCAAGGGACTACTAAAGAATTTGGGTATTGAGATCAACACGCCAATGACCATGCATTGTGACAACCAGGCAGCAATACACATTGCATCCAACTCAGTCTTTCATGAGAGGAAAAAGCATATAGAAGTGGACTGCCACAAGTTGAGACAAGCAGTGGAGCAGCAAGTGATACTTCCATGCTACACTAGAAGTGAAGATCAACTAGCTGACATATTCACCAAGGCAGCCAGCAGCAAGGTTTGTGAGTTCATTCTTCCTAAGCTTGGACTCATATACCTCTCTAGTCACTGATCCTCTTGCCATGAAGTGTTTTACTCTTTTTCCTTTGCTTGGTTTTTATCCCAAGTGGTTTTTCCAAGTAAAGGTTTTAATGAGGGAATGCTTCATGGTTTCGAAGCTTGACCAGTCCATATGGTCAAGCTTTAGGGGGAGTGTTGACATGAAGGAGTAATACACTGAAGCAGATGGAGGAGCTAAGGCAATCCGGAAAAGGTATTATAAGGTCATTTGTACAACTTAATCCTGTGTGGCTTATCTTGGCTTGGAAGGCAAGCAACTGGATGAGAAATATTTAATTACTTTGTCCAAGTAACCAGAAGCAATAGGGATTTTGAAATGGATGGAGCTGTTGGGAGCAAGTTGACAAGAGGAGATCACATGTGAAGGTTAAGGAGGAGAGAGAGCACATACCTGTCACTATCAACCTGCTGGTCCTTCATCCTGCTGTCTCTGATCCTGCTGGTTCTGATCCTGCTGGCCTGTCCCTTTTGTCTTACTTCACAGCATTATTTATTATATTAGTTTGTCAAGTTGTTCAGATTGTTTCTCTTTAAAAGGATATGTAACTTGTAACAAATGAATCAAGGAAATCAGTTCCTCATTCTCTCTCTCTAAATTTCGAATTCTACCATCTCTCTCTCTCTTGTTCTTCCTATTCATCATTCTTCACACTCAAACAAGTTCCCAAATCTCTATATTCTTTCACAAACAGGCTAAACATGGATATCTTGATTAGAAAGTGGAATAACTTCTTAAACATAACCCCTTTGGGATTTATTCAACTTCATGGATACTCTCCACTGAATAATGGTTCCAAATCAAGCTTCTTACATAGTGATTGATCCTAGTTTGATTAGAAGCTTGAAGAACTTGCCATATGTCCAAACAAGCTAAACATGGATATCCGAATTAGAAAGTGGAATAACTTCTTAAACACAACTCCTTTGGGATTGATTCAACTTCATGGATACTCTCCACTGATTAATGGTTCTAAATAAAGCTTTTTACATGGTGATTCATCCTGGTTTGTTTGGAAGCATGGAGAACTTGCCATATGTCCAAAAAGGCTAAACATGGATATCCTGATTAGAAAGTGGAATAACTTCTTCAACATAACTCCTATGTGATGTATTCAACTTCATGAAAGAATATCCATTGATTAGTGGTTCCAAATAAAGCTTTTTACATAGTGATTCATCCTGGTTTGATTAGAAGCTTGAAGAACTTTCCATATGTCAAAAAAGCTAAATATGGATATCCTGATTAGAAAGTGGAATAACTTCTAAAACATAACTCCTTTTGGATTTATTCAACTTCATGGAGACTCTCCACTGAATAATGGTTCCAAGTCAAGCTTCTTACATAGTGATTCATCCTGGTTTGATTAGAAGTTTCAAGAACTTGCCAAATGTCCAAACAGGCTAAACATGGATATCCTGATTAGTAAGTGGAATAATTTCTTCAACATAACTCCTATGAGATTTATTCAAATACAGAAGTCAAGCTGGACGTGGATAAGCTTCTGTACAAGTGGGAACAAGTGAGGAAGCTTCTAGAAAACTGGAATATAAATTAAAGTAGATCTGCTGCAAATAGAGCTGTTGGGTCAGAATGCACCCTATTATCCAGTGTGTTGTTGCTTTCCCCTCTCTCTCTCTTGGTTTTTAAATCTTACATCTCTCTCTTCTCTCTCTCTTGCAATACTCCTTCCATTCTCCCTGTTCTTCAGTGTTCTTCCATTAATCTCACATATCACACTTCAAATCCTATCATTTCTTCAAGTTCTTCAAGCTTCTAATCAAACCAGGATAAATCACTATGTAAAAAGCTTGATTTGGAACCATTAGTAAGTGGAGAGTCTTTCATGAAGTTGAATAAATCTCATAAGACTTATGTTAAATAAGTTATTCCACTTTCTAATCAGGATATCCATGTTTAGCATGTTTGGACATATGGCAAGTTCTTCAAGCTTCTAATCAAACCAGGATGAATCATTATGTAAGAAGCTTGAATTGGAACCATTATTCAGTGGAGAGTATCCATGAAGTTGAATAAATCCCAAAGGAGTTATGTTTAAGAAGTTATTCGACTTTCTAATCAGGATATCCATGTTTAGCCTGTTTGGACATATGGCAAGTTCTTCAAGCTTTTAATCAAACCAGGATGAATCACTATGTAAGAAGTTTGATTTGGAACCATTATTCAGTGGAGAGTCTCCATGAAGTTGAATAAATCCCAAAGGAGTTATGTTTTAGAAGTTATTCCACTTTCTAATCAGGATATCCAAATTTAGCTTTTTGAGACATATGGCAAGTTCTTCAAGCTTCTAATCAAACCAGGATGAATCACTATGTAAAAAGCCTGATTTGGAACCATTAATCAGTGGAGAGTCTTTCATGAAGTCGAATAAATCACGTAGGAGTTATGTTTAAGAAGTTATTCCACTTTCCAATCAGGATATCCATGTTTAGCATGTTTGGATAGTTCACTTTATTCGACTTCATGAAAGACTCTCCACTGATTAATGGTTCCAAATCAGGCTGTTTACATAGTGATTCATCCTGGTTTGATTAGAAGCTTGAAGAACTTGCCATATGTCCAAAAAAGCTAAATTTGGATATCCTTATTAGAAAGTGGAATAACTTCTAAAACATAACTCTTTTGGGATTTATTCAACTTCATAGAGACTCTCCACTGAATAATGGTTCCAAATCAAACT
>MU106634.1:90119-111664 GCA_012274485.2 Sinapis alba
CAAACAGGCTAAACATGGATATCCTGATTAGAAAGTGGAATAACTTCTTAAACATAACTCCTTTGGGATTTATTCAACTTCATGGATACTCTCCACTGAATAATGGTTCCAAATCAAGCTTCTTACATAGTGATTCATCCTGGTTTGATTAGAAGCTTGAAGAACTTGTCATATGTCCAAACAGGCTAAACATGGATATCCTGATTAGAAAGTGGAATAACTTATTTAACATAACTCTTATGAAATTTATTCAACTTCATGAAAGACTCTCCACTTACTAATGGTTCCAAATCAAGCTTTTTACATAGTGATTCATCCTGGTTTGTTTAGAAGCTTGAAGAACTTGAAGAAATGATAGGATTTGAAGTGTGATTTGTGAGATTAATGGAAGAACACTGAAGAACAGGGAGAATGGAAGGAGTATTGCAAGAGAGAGAGAAGAGAGAGATGTATGATTTAGAAACAAAGAGAGAGAGAGAGAGGCAAGCAACAACACACTGGATAATAGGGTGCATTATGACCCAACAGCTCTATTTGCAGCAGATCAACTTTAATTTAAATTCCACTTGTCTAGAAGCTTCCCCACTTGTTCCCACTTGTACAAAAGCTTATCCACGGCCAGTTGATCTTCACTTCTAGTGTAGCATGGAAGGATCACTTGCTGCTCTACTGCTTGTCTCACCTTGTGGCAGTCCACTTCTATGTGTTTTGTTCTCTCATGAAAGACTGAGTTGGATGCAATGTGTATTGCTGCCTGGTTGTCACAATGCATGGTCATTGGTGTGTTGATCTCAATACCCAAGTCCTTGAGAATCCCCTTTATCCATATGAGTTCACTGGTCAGTTTCCTCATAGCTCTATATTCTGCTTCAGCACTTGAGCAAGAGACTACCTTCTGCTTCTTGCTCTTCCATGTGACTAAATTCCCTCCAATGAAGGTGCAATATCCTGTGGTTGATCTCCTATCAACTCTGTCTCCAGCCCAATCAGCATCACAATATCCTACAACCTCAGTACTCTTGATGCAAGCCATCCAAATCCCTTGTCCAGGCGCCTCTTTCAAGTACCTCAATATCCTTTCCACCATGTTCCAGTGGTGAACCTTAGGAGCTTGCATGTGTTGACTCACAACAAAGCACACATCTGGTCTGGTGATGGTCAAATAGATGAGCTGGCCCACCATTCTTCTATACTTCTTGACATCTTAAATGGAGTGGCTTCATACTCCCCCTCTCGCAGAACCTTGTAGCCTTCTTCTAATGGTGTCTTAGCCTGTCTACCTCCAAGGTTTCCTGCCTCATTTAAAATGTCAAGTGTGTACTTCCTTTGAGATAAGAAAAGCCCCTCTTTAGATCAGCATATTTCAATCCCAAGGAAGTACTTCAATTCTCCCAAATCCTTGATATCAAAAGCATTTTTAAGGAAAGCTTTGGTTGAGAGAATACCTTCTTTGTTGCTACCAGTGATGATTATATCATCCACATAAACCAAGATCACTACAATACCTTGTTTGCTGGTGAGAGTGAAGAGGGAGTGATCCGCTTCTGTCTTCACAAAGCCTCTCCCATTGAGGGTTGTGCTTAGCTTATGGTACCATGCTCTTGGAGATTGTTTCAATCCATAGATTGCCTTCTTAAGCCTGAGCACATTCCCTGGTTTCACCATATTTTCAAGACCAGGAGGGGGGCGCATGTATACTTCATCCTCTAGTTCTCCTTGAAGAAAGGCATTCTTCACATCCATCTGCCATAACTCCCATTCCAAGTTGACAGCAAGAGACAAGAGGATCCTTATGGTATGTAGCTTGGCCACTGGAGCAAAGGTATCCAAGTAGTCTTCACCATATACTTGAGTATATCCTCTTGCAACCAGTCTTGTTTTCTTTCTTTTTGGTTTTCCATTGGCTCCATACTTGATGGTGTAGATCAGCCGGCTTGTTACTGCTTTCTTTCCTTTGGGAAGTTCAGTCTCAAACCATGTATCATTCTTGATCATGGCTCCTATCTCATCTCCAACAGATGTTCCCCACTCGTCATGTTGCATAGCTTCTTCATATGTCTTTGGAATGTATTCTTGATCCAATTCACTGATGAAGACTTCATGCTCTTCTGGATAGTGGGCAAGTGAGCATACAACACTGATAGGATGAGCTACTGCCTCAGCATTGAAGTACACTCTTGTATTGATCCAGTTAGAAGCTGGTTTCCTGATCCTTGTACTCCTTCTTGGTTGTATCTGTTCAGGTTCAGCTTCATTTCCTCCACTTGGCTCACCCATTTGGGTCTAAGCTTTTGATGTTTCATCTTGATTATGAGATACTGAGCCCTCTTCAGGTTGAGCTTGCGCAGGTTGCTCAGTTTGATCACCCCCCTCATGATCAAGATGAGTGATCTCAACATCCTCTACTGTCTCTTCTACAACTTGAGTTGGAACCTCTCTGACCGGCTCTGGTGGGTTTGGTAAACTGATTCCAAGTCTCTCCATAATCACGCTCAGGTTATTTTCTCTATCCGAGGCAGATTGGGATAGATCCTTGAGTTCTTCCCAACTCCTTTCAGCATAATAACCTCTTGACTCCAAAAACTTAACATCCCTTGATACTAGAACCCTTCTTGCCTTTGGAACATAACATTTGTATCCTTTTTGGTGTGTGGAGTAGCCAATGAACATTGCCTTTGTGCTTTTAGGCTCTAGTTTGTTCCTTTGATCTCCTGGAACAAAGACAAAGCAAACACATCCAAACACACGCAAATGATCTAGAGAAGGTCTAGTTTTGTTCAGTACCTCATATGGTATTGAATCAAGAAGAACTCTTGTAGGAGTGCGGTTGATTAGGTAAGTGGCAGTGACAACTGCATCTCCCCAAAATCATTTAGGTACATTGGCGTGGAACATGATGCTCCTGGCCACCTCCATTAGATGTTTATTCTTCCTTTCTGCCACACCATTTTGCTGTGGAGTGTAGGGGCAACTGGTTTGTTGGATGAATCCGTGTGCAGCTAAGTGTTGTTTGAAGGCTGTGCTAGTGTATTCACCACCATTATCTGATCTAAGGATTTTAATCTTGACATTGAAATGGTTAGTGATATAATTTTGGAAGTTTTTAAAAGCTTCTAGCACCCTATCTTTAGATTGTAACAATGTGATCCATGTATATTTAGATTTTTCATCTATGAATGTCACAAAGTACTTATGTTGTTCTCTAGATGCACAGGGAGCAGTCCACACATCAGTATGAATTAAATCAAAGCAATTATCATAGATAGTCTTGGATTTTGGAAATACACTTCTACAATGTTTTCCTAAAATACAAGCTTCACAATCACTTTTAAAATTAATACTAGGCAACATGATGTTCAAGGCATGAGAATGAGGATGTCCTAGTCTAGCATGCCACATTACATCTTTAGGGAATTCAGAAACAGAAATGAAAGCACTAGATAATTCAGAAGCTGGTCGTGTGTCCTCAAGCAAGTACAAGTATCCCTTGGTAACACCTTTTCCAAGCAACTTACTAGAATCAATATCCTGAAAATACACACTGTTAGGAGTGAAAGTAACTTGACAATTCAAATCATTAGTGACTTTCTTGACAGATAACAGATTTGAAGCAAAGGTGGGCATGTAAAAAGCTTTAGTTTCTTTATCAAACAACTTAAGATCACCTACACCTTTTATTGGAATTCTATCTCCATTTGCTATCATCACATTTCCTAAGGCTTGTTCTATGTTTTTAATCAGGTTTAAATCACTAATCATATGATGTGAAGCACCAGAGTCTATTACCAATGATTTAGCTGATTTTAAAACATTTAAGATATTTCCAGCAGTGTGAGAAGCATTAAGAGAAATACCAAGAGTTCTAGAGATACCAGATTCTTTTAGGGCCTTGATGAGAGATTCCAAGTCAGACTTCTTGAGGGTCTCATCCAGGTTGGCCCTTGGTGTGGTGTACACTGATGTTGAAGCCATAGCACTTCCTCCACCATGATTGTTGGATGTAACAGAGTTTGGGGTAGCTGGCTCAACACCATCAGCTGAGAAGTTGGCTCTTGCATCTTGGTACTTAAGGCGTGTCTCCTTGAACTTGTTTGGCTTCAGGTGGGGATGAAGAATCCAACACTTGTCTTTCAGATGACCCTTCTTCTTGCAGTGGTCACATATCAAGGCCTTCCTATCTTCTTGCTTGTAAGCAGCTTTGTTGGCTACTACTTCCTCAGCCTGGTGAGCCATGCTCAAGTCCCCCTTGCTTCCAAACAGGCTCACGGACCCCTCTTCCTTTTGAATTTGCGCACAAACATCATCTAGGTCAGGAAACTTATCAGCCCTTAAGATGTGCTTGATGAGACTTCCATATGATGAGTTGAGAGTGTGCAGCATTCCAAAGACTTTATCTTCTTCACGCCTGGCTAGGAGAATGTCTGGGTCCATGGTGTGTGGTCTCAGTATCTCCAGCTCTGCCCAAAGAGATCTGAACTTGCCAAAGTGAGGTTGAAACTCCATATCTCCTTGACTGAGGCTGTTGAGGGTTTTCTTCACCTCAAAGACCCTACTAAGGTTGGAAACATTTCTGTAAACCTTGTAGAGGGTATCCCACAATTGTTTGGTAGTCTCGCAGTAAGAGTAGGACTCCATGATTGCTGGTTCAAGGCAGCTGAGGAGGGCTGAGAGCACCATGAGGTCTTCTTGACCACATTTATCTTCATCAGCTACCACCACCTCCTTCCCATCTTCTCCTTGGACAATTTGTTTTGGAGTTGCTGCTGTTGTAGCATACTTCCATAAACCTTTGCCTCCAAGGGCTCTCTTCACCATCCCGGCCCAGAAGAGATAATTAATCCCTTTCAAGGTCACATGAATGTTGAGATGTTTGTTGCTGTTGTTCTCCTCCATCTTTCTTTCAACTCACCAAGAACAAGAGAGAGAAAGCTTAAGAGATGAGGTGAGACTAAAGAACAGAGTATTTGCAAAAGCTTAGAATTGGTTTCAAGAGCTTTGATGATCTGATACCATGAAGAAATGATAGGATTTGAAGTGTGATATGTGAGATTAATGGAAGAACACTGAAGAACAGGGAGAATGGAAGGAGTATTGCAAGAGAGAGAGAAGAGAGAGATGTAAGATTTTGAAACCAAGAGAGAGAGTAAGGGAGGAAAGATGAGAGAGAGAGGAAAGCAACAACACACTGGATAATAGGGTGCATTCTGACCCAACAACTCTATTTGCAGCAGATCAACTTTAATTCAAATTTCACTTGTCCAGAAGCTTCCCCACTTGTTCCCACTTGTACATAAGCTTATCCACGTCCAGCTTGACTTCTGATTGACGTCAAGTCTGGCATTCAAAGTTCTCTCAAGTCTGGCGAGCCTTATAAAGCCTTATAAAAACTCCTTATAAAACCTTATAAGACTCTAGCTTAATTCTCTTCAGGAAGAAACCATATTGTTTCTTCCTCTCTCTTTAGTTCTTAATCTTGTGGATAGCTTCCAATGGATGGGTTCCAATGGATGGGTTCCTGTAGATAGCTGTCTTTTATTGATTCATGTCAACAAAACTTGCCATATGTCCAAACATGCTAAACATGGATATCCTGATTAAAAAGTGGAATAACTTCTTAAACATAACTCCTTTGGGATTTATTCAACTTCATGGAGACTCTCCACTGAATAATGGTTCTCAATCAAGCTTCTTACATAGTGATTCATCCTGGTTATAGAGATGGAGAACCAAAGAGAGGAAGAAGAATAAAGAAGAAACAATCTGGTCGGATAATTTAAGTTCGGTTTGTACAGTCTTGGATCACAAGCTATCTACCTTGACCTAACATGCCTTAGGAGGCAAGACAAGCAAGGGAACTCTTCCAAGAGTACTTCAGAAGGCAGGAGGCAGTTGGTGAAGCCTTGGACCAGTTTGAATATTCAAAAGGAGAAGATCACATGACTTACTTAAGGAGAAAAGAGCTATTGTGTGCTGTCACTTTCACCCTTGATCAGAACTCCTTATTCTATTGTTTTCCTTTGTTTATTATTTTTGTCTTTGTCTAAACTCTCTATTTAAGTTGTATGCAAGCTCTGAATGAAAGTAAGGAGAATGAATCTCGCAAGCAACTGGTTACTGATGCAACCATAACTGAACAATTAGCTGGAAATGAGTTGAATGAGAGTGACACTGAAGAGTAGCTAGATGAACTGAACCAGATTTATGCTCAAGGCATGATGGGCTTATGAGGAGATGATAAATTTTGACCCAATCTTTCTCATGGGTCAGATATATCTTACTCAGCACCAAAACAATCAAGACAAAGATCCATTCTTTTTGTCTAAGGGTCCAATTACTAGTTCACAAACCAGAAGGCTGAAGAAATCAATTGTTGCTTTGGTTTACTCTGAACCAGGGCCAAATCAAGTTTCAAATCAAGCCAAACCAAGCCAACTCTTCATTAATCAGTCTTTGGACTTGAATAAGATATTTTCCCTTTTATTTTTATTATTTTCAAAATTCTATGTCTTTTGGACCTTTCATTTTATGTTTTGCTACTTATACTCTTTTTGGTGTTTCAGAAACATTATTCATATTTTTATTAAAATCTCTCTAAACTCTGTGAATCCTTTGTTCATCATATGAACATTGATTGCTAAGGAGTTCATTCTACAATTGCATCTTGTTTGTGATTGAAATCAGAGTTCATTCTCTTGATCATAGACACATTTACACAAGATCTGATCAATCCATAGATCATTTCTGAAGATTATCCAATAAATCAATCCATCATCATCAAAATCAACCCATATCTCTCTAAAACTAGAAGATCATCCTTCAAAAGAATCAGGGACAAAAGGATCTCCTCACCAGGGATTCATCAAGTGGTATCAGAACAGATTTGAAGGCTCTTGATCTGGGTTTGAATGTGACTCTCAAAAATCTGGGTTTGATTCTCAAACTTTTGATTTCTTCTCTTTGTTTTGGGGAATATGTTTTCTATTCTCTGCACTTTTCTCATAAATTCTTATCTTTCTATCTGTGTATCTGCAAGAGGGCCAACCAGATTTTTTTAAAAAAAAAAAACAAATCAAAAAGATTTAAGAAAAAGTTGAAGAGAAATCCAACTTGGTTGAAGAGAAATCCAGCCTCTAGTGGTAATGCCTCTTGCAAACAAAAATCTTGCAATCTTTCTATCTCTTTCTTCTGTTTTGGGGTAGGGGAATTGATCTCTAGAAGCTTGATCTTTGTTTGTTGCTGAGCTACTGGATTCACAGAGAAAACTCACTAAAAAATCAGAGAGAAACACTTGAGAGAAGTGAGGCTTCGGCTATATGTTATTGTGTTAATTTTCTTGTTGAGATTCTTAATAGGAATCCATGTATGGAGTAAGCAATGGCAGAAGGAGACATCCTGAAAAGGAGTTAGATTCAAACCTGTTTGACTCTGCTACAAAAGCAGCTTTGGAAAGAAGAAAAAAATCTATGAGAAAAAGAGATTCATATGATATTGATGAGTCTGGTTATGAGCAGGAAAGGATACTATCTAGGAGGTCACTGGAAAAGCTTAACAGAAGAAGCACACATCATGATCAATTCAGTTCTTCCACAAAGAGTTTGCTGGAAAAACGACAGATTTTTTTAAGAAAAGAAAAATCGGTTTTTAACAATTCTGATTTTGTGCAGGAAAAGACACGGCCAGGGAGTCAAGAGGAACCAATTAGGAGGAGCAGAGAACATCCTAGACATGCCAGAGAAGAGAAAGGTGCTTGCTATGGTCGTGATCCCATAAAGAAATCTCAGAAACAACAAGCAGAACTTGATTATTTGCACATCCAACTGTTTCAAGATGATTTCAAAAGGATTGCACAACAAGTAATCAAGGAGTTTTCAAAAGACCAGCAAGTGAGACCATCCACACTACCTTCCTCAAAGGTTACTGACCCAATGAGTTGCAGCAAGCAGGAGCAGATCATCCAAGAGCTGAAAACAGAGCCATCTAAGGTAATAGAAGAAACTGAGACAGAAAATGAGTTCTCTCTTTTCTCTTCTAATCTGAAACTTTTATCAGTAGTGCTTGTGATGAACTAACAATCTGTATTGAACCGGTGCAACCGAGTAGCCTTGATTCAGTTTTTCAGGTCTTAGAAGAAAACCTATCAGAAGAAGCACAAAAGAGTTCACCACCAGAAGAAGAGTTGGAGCAACCCAACATTTAAGCAGAAACAGATGCTAAGTCATTCTCTTTGAACTCTCAAGGGCACTGTAAGGATCTTGATATGGTTAATTATGTGCCTGAAATGTTTGTTATGGTTAGTTATAGTGATGTAAAATGTTTTGGTCTGGAAAAAGTAAACAAATTTTGTGTTTCAAACTCTGTTTTTGATAACATGATTAATTCTTTTAAAGTGTTTGCACCTGATAAACTCTCATATCAAAAATGTTTTCAGTCTGTTAGTGAGATCAATCCTGGTCTTGTTTTGAATTTTGATATATTTATGGAACTTAACAAAAGCCTTGATCACCCTGAAAAGAGAATTGAGGTTATTTTGCAGCAATATGATTTATGTTTCAGAAAACCTTGCAATTCTTTTACTTGCTTTGAAGATAATGGCTTTGATCTGAGTTTTCCTAGACGTGAACTGATCACTGATGATTTGTTTTCTTCCACAAGTGCCTGAAAAGAGCTTATGGTTAGGAATTTTCAGAAAACAAAATTACTTAGAGCTGAAACCGATTTTAACTGTGATTTTGTTTTGAAACCTGTCCATTCTTGTTCTGAAACTGATAAATTTTGGACTCTTTTGAGATCATTTTTTGAGAATTATGTTGTTTTGAGCTTTGATGATATTCTGGTTTACAATACTTACTTTGATGTGTATCTTAAAAGTCTGAAACAAGTACAACATGTTCTCAGAAAAAAATGTTTGGTTATTGATCAGATTAAGAATATGTTTTTCCTATATGACACTGGATTTCTAGTCTATGTTTTGAGTATCCAGGAACAGCAGGAGGAGTCTCAAAAGATTGCAAGGAACAATAGAAAATGCAAATCTTATAAGCCTGAGATTTGGAGATGGAAGTACTTGAGGAAAATGGCTTCAAAACTCCAAAGAAGTTTCTCTCCAAAACTTAATTTTGTTGTTGCTTACATTTTTCTTTTCTTAAACCTTTATATTGTGTCTAATCTGTTTCCTTTTGATGTTGGAGATACATATTTGAGGACAAATCTTTTTAAAGGAGGAGGGGATGATGCAACCATAACTGAACAATTAGCTGGAAAGGAGCTGAATGAGAGTGACACTAAAGAGTAGCTAGATGAACTGAACCAGATTTATGCTCAAGGCATGATGGGCTTAGGAGCAGATGATAAATTTTGACCCAATCTTTCTCATTGGTCAGATATATCTTACTCAGCCCAAAACAATCAAGACAAAGATCCATTCTTTTTGTCTAAGGGTCCAATTACTAGTTCACAAACCAGAAGGCTGAAGAAATCAATTGTTGCTTTGGTTTACTCTGAACCCGGGCCAAATCAAGTTTCAAATCAAGCCAAACCAAGCCAACTCTTCATTTATTCCGTCTTTGGACTTGAATAAGATATTTTCCCTTTTATTTTTATTATTTTTGAAATTCTATGCCTTTTGGACCTTTCATTTTATGTTTTGCTACTTATACTCTTTTTGGTGTTTCAGAAACATTATTCACCTTTTTATCAAAATTCTCTCTAAACTTTGTGAATCCTTTGTTCATCATATGAACATTGATTGCTAAGGAATTTATTATCCAATTGCATCTTGTTTGTGATTGAAATCAGAGTTCATTCTCTTGATCATAGACACATCTACACAAGATCTGATCAGTCCATAAATCATTTCTGAAGATCATCCAATCAATCAATCCATCATCATCAAAATCAACCCATATCTCTCTGAAACTAGAAGATCATCCTTCAAAAGAATCAGGGACAAAAGGATCTCCTCACCAGGGATTCATCAGTTACTCTCTCTCTCAAACTCGTCCCCCTCTCTCTCTTTATCTTTCATTCTGTCCAGAAACTAATTCTTGTGTTCATCTCTCTTATTCTTCACATAATCACACTGAATCTCCCATTGCTCTCTTCTATACTCTTAATTCTTACATGGTATCAGAGCTTTAAGCTCCTAACCTCTTTAAATTCCGCAAATTCCACCATGTTCTTCTATTCTCTCTGTTTTTCATATCACTCTTTTTTCGAGTTACTCTGTTTTTCTAACACTGTTTTTCTCTGTTTTATTCTCAAAATCCTTTCTTCTCTTCATTCTGTTACCAGAGTATTTTCATCAGAGTATTTTCATTAGATCATCTAAGCTCATACACTCTCTGGTTAATCAACAATCCTTTCTTGTTTCTAGTTTTAAAATTCATGTGTTCTTCATTCTATTATCCAGTGGGTAAAAGAAATTCAACCATGGAAATAGAAAGAAGAAGCTTGATTCCAGTAACCCTTGAAGGGTCTAACTACTTGGTCTGGTCAAGATTGGCCAGAGTTACCTTGGGGAGTTATGGACTTTGGGACAGCCACATCATGAAGGCTGGAGCTTCAAAGAAGATGACTCAAGAGGATAGTCAGGCAGGTGGCCTGAAGAATGAAGACAAGTGGGTTCAAGAGGATCTGTTAACACTTGAGATCATTCATAGGTCTCTATTAGTATCAATCCTGGAAGGTTACTCACACTGTGAAAGCGCCAAGGAGCTGTGGGAGAGCCTACAAAAAGTTTATGGAAATATCTCCAACTTGAGCCGGGTCTTTCAGGTCAAGCAGCTTATCAACAACCTGAGCCAAGATGAAATGGAGTTTAATCAATTCTTTGCCAAGTTCAGAAGCTTATGGGGAGAACTTGATGTTCTGAGACCAAGCTCAACAGATCCAGAAGTTCTGAGAGAAAGACAAGAGCAAGACAGAGTTTTCAGTCTGCTCCTGGCCCTTAACCCCCACTACAATTCTCTGATCAAGCATATACTGAGAGGAGAAAAGCTACCAAGCTTAGACGATGTGTGCTGCTTGATTCAAACAGAACATTGCGCACATAATCTCTTCAAAGAAGAAAGGAAGATAGTCCTTCCTGTCAGGAATATGTGTGATCAGAAGAGGCTTAAAAAGAAGTTAAGGAAAGTCTTGAAGATCAAGAAGAGGCAGGTACATGAGAAGATCAAGTCAAGCAGGACTAACCTCACTAAAGTTGTTGAGCAGCAAGCTGTAAATGGGTCATCAATGTACTCAGATCTCACCAGTGCGTCTAATAAAGGAGTAAGTTGGAACATGGAAATGGTCAAGGATAGTCCCATCAAAGTAAGTGATATTGAGCCACTGATCAAAGAAGCCAAAGCCATTATCTCCACAAAGCAGACTGGTTAAACACTTTTGTGTTTGTAGAGTGTGAATCTAAATCTGAGAGAAAGAGATTAAGAGAATAGAGAGAATATAGAGAGTAGAGAGAATATAAACTCAATACTTCATTAATTAATTACAATCTGAGAGTTTGCAACATATAAAGAGATACAAGGTTGTCTAGGTTCAGTGAATTCAACACTCCAGAACCATAAGCATGTGAGGTCAAGGCGCCATTTGAATCCCACCAATGAGAGGCTTCACATGCTTTGGTATCTTGGCATCTTTGACAAGATGCTGATCTCTTTACAGCCTGTGACAGTCTGTACACGCTCCTGATCCTTTCCAGCTTGCCATGAGCTCCAGTAAAGGTAAATGGTAATACTGGTCGAGTTTAACCTTCCCAGATTCACCATTCACCATTTCTGAATAATGTAGTTGACCTGTACGGCCTTGTACGGACAGGTTACCCTAAACTCCTCTTCCCTGAACCTCCAAGACTCTATCTCTTCACAACTTTCCTCTCAACACTGGTACACATTCCATTGTCTCTAAGCCAATCATAATAGATTCAGGAGCTAGTCATCATATGATTAGTGATAGGAATCTTATTAGTGATGTTAGGCCTGCCTTAGGGAATATAACAATAGCTAATGGAGATATGGTAAAGATAGAAGGAATAGGGAATCTCAACCTGTTTGACAGGGAATCAACTGCCTTCTACATGCCTAGTTTTGCTTCTAACTTACTCTCTGTGAAAAAGGCCACAGTTGACTTGAATTGTCAGGTGCTTTTTAGGCCTAATGATGTTGAGTTTCAGGACTTTAAGACATGGAAGATAATTGGTGAAGGAAACAGCCATGGTGGTTTATACCACCTCCAAAAGACTAAGCCTTTTCAACTCTCTACTCCTTCTAATTTATGCATGACCAGTAGATCATCTGGATGTGATAGCACCACTTGGCATGCTAGATTAGGTCATCCACACTCTCGTGCACTAGAACTTATTATGCATGATATGTCATTTAGTCACTTAGAATGTGAAGCATGCATCCTAGGAAAGCATTGCAAATCTGTGATTCCCATATCAGAGACTATCTATGAGAATTGTTTTGACTTAGTTCATTCTGATGTTTGGACCTCACCTTGTATATCTAGAGATAACCATAAGTACTTTGTCACTTTTATAGATGAAAAATCAAAATATACTTGGCTCACTCTACTGCCCTCTAAGGATCGTGTGTTAGATGCATTTATAAACTTTCAATCTTATGTCACTAACCACTTTAAGACTAATGTGAAGGTACTGAGGTCAGACAATGGAGGGGAATATACAAGTCATGCCTTCAAGAATCATCTGGCAAAGCATGGCATAGTTCACCAAACAAGTTGTCCTTATACTCCTCAGCAAAATGGAGTGGCTGAAAGGAAGAATAGGCATCTGATGGAAGTGGCCAGATCAATGATGTTCAATGCTAATGTGCCTAAGAGATTCTGGAGTGATGCTGTGATAACAACATGCTATCTAATCAACCGGATTCCTACAAAGGTGCTGAAGGACATCTCCCCGTTTGAAGTGCTGAACCAAACCAGGCCATTTATTCATCATCTCAGAGTGTTTGGATGTGCTTGCTTTGTGTTGATACCAGGAGAGCTGAGAAACAAGCTAGAAGCAAAGAGCATGAAGTGCATGTTCATTGGATATTCATCTACACAGAAAGGATACAAGTGCTATAATCCTGAAACAAGAAGAGTCCTTGTATCCAGAGATGTGAAGTTTATGGAAGGCAAAGGGTTTTATGCTGAGAAGAATTGGGATGAGCTCAAACATCTGTCTTAAGCACAGACAAGGCCAATAACCTGAGAATTATTATGGAAAATCTTGGAATCAATGTGTCAAAAGAGAAGGAGATCACAAAAGAAGCTCCTTCTACTCAAGAGACTGAACCAGAAGCTGAAGGAGTCACTCATCCTGATCCTGAAGGGGGGAATGGACAAGAACCAGAAATACAACAAGGTTCAGAAGTTCATGATCAGGATGGTGTTGAACAACAAGAAACTGAGACTGCTCAAGTTCATGAGGAAGAAGAGCAGCAAGAGGAAAATGTTCAACCATTGAGAAGGAGTACAAGGATAAGGAAAGATCCTTCCAACTGGGTGAACACAAGAGTCTACTTCAACAGCCAAGTTGTGGCTCACCCAACTTCAGCAGTATGCTCCTTTGCGCAATTCCTATCTGAACATCAAGCTTTCATTGTGGGTTTAGATGAGGCGTATGTACCAAGAGCATATGCAGAAGCAATGAAGCTTGATGTGTGGAGAAAATCAGTTGGAGATGAGATAAATGCCATGATCATCAATGATACTTGGTATGAGAGTGAACTCCCAAAGGGCAAGAAAGCAGTGTCAAGCAAGTGGGTGTTCACTATCAAGTTTCTACCAAATGGCAAGGTGGAGAGGTGCAAAACAAGACTGGTTGCAAGAGGCTTCACTCAAACATATGGAGAGGACTATGTTGACATATTTGCACCAGTAGCCAAGCTGCATACTATTCGTATCATCCTATCACTTGCAACAAATTTGGAGTGGGAATTGTGGCAGATGGATGTCAAGAATGCTTTCCTTCAAGGAGAATTAGAAGATGAAGTTTATATGCATCCTCCTCCTGGTCTAGAGAAGCTGGTAAAACCTGGAACTGTTCTAAGACTCAAGAAAGCAAACTATGGGCTGAAGCAATCTCCAAGAGCATGGTACCACAAGTTAAGTACTACACTGAATGGAAGAGGCTTCAGGAAATTAGAAGCTGATCACACCTTGTTTACACTCACTGGTCCAAGAGGAATTGTAGTCATCTTGATCTATGTAGATGATATAATCATCACAGACAATGACAAAGAAGGCATCAAATAAACCAAGGTATTCCTAAAGTCTGTCTTTGATATTAAAGATTTAGGTGAACTCAAGTACTTCATTGGGATTGAAGTATGCCGCTCTAAAGAGGGGCTCTTCCTGTCTCAAAGGAAGTACACACTTAATCTTTTAACTGAGGCATGAAACCTTGGAGGAAGAGCAGCCAAAACACCATTGTAAGAAGGCTACAAAGTACTTAGAGATGGGGAGTTTGAGGACAAACCTTATGGTGATGTGAAGTAGTATAGGAGAATGGTTGGGAAACTCATTTATCTAACCATTACAAGGCCAGATATATGCTTTGCAGTGAATCAAGTCAGTCAACACATGTAGGCGCCTAAGGTTCATCATTGGAACATGGTGGAAAGAATCTTGAGATATCCGAGAGAGGCTCCTGGTCAGGGTGTATGGATGGCTTGCAATGGAAGCACAGAGATTGTAGGCTATTGTGATGCTGATTGGGCAGGAGACAGATTTGATAGAAGATCAACTACTGGTTATTGCACCTTCATTGGAGGCAACCTGGTAACTTGGAAGAGCAAGAAACAGAAGATTGTGTCATGCTCAAGTGCTGAAGGTGAGTATAGAGCCATGAGGAAGCTTACCAATGAGTTGATTTGGATAAAGGGATTGCTTGAAGACTTGGGCATTGAGACTACAACACCTATCACAATGCACGGTGATAATCAGGCTGCCATTCATATTGCCAGCAACTCAGTCTTCCATGAAAGAACCAAACATATTGAAGTAGACTGCCACAAGGTTAGACAAGTTGTGGAGAAGCAAATAATTCTACCTTGTTACACAAGAAGTGAAGACCAACTTGCTGACATTTTCACCAAGGCAGCAAGCACCAAAGTCTAGGAGTTCATCCACTCTAAGCTAGGACTCATAGACCTCACATCTCACTAACTCTCCTATCATGGAGACCTCTACTCTTTTTCCTTAGTGTGTTTTTGTCCCACTGGATTTTTCACACTAAGGTTTTAATGAGGGAAGTTCTTCATATTTCGAAGCTTGATCAGTTCCTAGGATCAAGCTTGAGGGGGAGTATTGAGATGAAGAACCAAAGAGAGGAAGAAGAATAAAGAAGAAACAATCTGGTCTGATAATTTAAGTTCAGTTTGTACAGTCTTGGATCACAGGCTATCTACCTTGACCTAACATGCCTTGGGAGGCAAGACAAGCAAGGGAACTCGTCCAAGGGTACTTCAGAAGGCAGGAGGTAGTTGGTGAAGCCTTGTACCAGTTTGAATATTCAAAAGGAGAAGATCACATGACTTACTTAAGGAGAAAAGAGTTGTTGTCTGCTGTCACTTTCACCCTTAATCACACTGAATCTCCCATTGCTCTCTTCTATACTCTTAATTCTTACACTGGTTTGATTAGTGTGAGATTTGTAAGAATATGAGATGTTTAGTGAGAGAATAAGAGATTTAGTGAGCGTTTATTACTGGAGAATGAAGAACATGAAGAACAAGAGAGAGAGAGAGATTTTTTGAAATTCAGAGAGAGAGAAGGATAAGAATTATTTTCCTTAATAAATATATGGCTGCTTACAACATATTTAAAAGCCAAGATGAGAAAGAGAGGAAAGCAACAACACACTGGATAATAGGGTGCATTCTGACCCAACAACTCTATTTAAAGCAGATATACTTTAATTCAAATTCCACTTGCCTAGAAGCTTCCCCACTTGTTCCCACTTGTACATAAGCTTATCCACGTCCAGTTTGACTTCTGATTGACGTCAAGTCTGGCATTCAAACTTCTCTCAAGTCTGGCAAGCCTTATAAAGCCTTATAAGAACTCCTTATAAAACCTTATAAGACTCTAGCTTAATCCTTCTGATTGTTTCTTCCTCTCTATTTAGTTCTTAATCTTGTGAATAGCTTCCAGTGGATGGGTTCCAGTGGAAGGGGTCCTGTGGATAGCTGTCCTTTATTGATTCAAGTCAACACTTATTATCTTCATGTCAACACTCCCCCTCAAGCTTGACTATAGGAACTAGTCAAGCTTGGAAACCATGAACCATTCCTTCATTAAAACCTTAGCTTGGAAAAACCACTTGGGATAAAAACCAAGCCAAGGAAAAAGAGTAGAACACCTCATGGCTAAAGGATCAGTGTGATGAGAGATCCACGAGTCCTAACTTGGGAAGGATGAACTCGCAAACCTTAGTACTTGCAGCCTTGGTGAAGATGTCAGCCAACTGATCTTCACTTCTTGTGTAGCATGGGAGGATAATCTTCTGTTCCACAGCCTGCCTCACCTTATGACAATCCACTTCAATGTGCTTAGTCCTCTCATGGAAGACTGATTTGCTGGCAATGTGTATAGCAGCTTGGTTATCACAGTGCATAGTGATTGGTATTGTAGCCTCAATTCCCAAGTCTTTAAGCAGCCCCTTGATCCATATCAATTCGCTTGTGAGCTTCCTCATGGCTCTATATTCTGCTTCAGCACTTGATCATGAAACTACCTTCTACTTCTTGCTTTTCCAAGTCACTAAATTGCCTCCAATGAAAGTGCAATACCCAGTAGTTGATCTCCTATCAACTCTGTCTCCTGCCCAATCAGCATCACAATATCCTACTACTTCAATGCTTCCATTACATCCCATCCAGACTCCTTGTCCTGGTGCTTCTCTTAGGTACCTTAAGATCCTCTCAACCATGTTCCAGTGATGAACCTTAGGTGCTTGCATATGCTGACTGACTTGATTCACAGCAAAGCATATGTCTGGTCTTGTGATGGTCAGATAGATGAGTTTCCAACCATTCTTCTATACTTCTTGACATCATCAAGTGGAGTGTTTTCAAACTCCCCCTCTCCCAGCACTTTGTAACCATCTTCAAGGGGAGTTTTAGCTTGTCTTCCTCCAAGATTTCCTTCCTCACTCAACAGATCCATATCATACTTCCTTTGAGACAGAAACAGTCCTTCCTTGGATTTACACACTTCAATACCCAGGAAATACTTGAGCTCTCCAAGATCGTTGATATCAAATACTGATTTCAGAAATGCCTTTGTTGCTTGAATCCCTTCCTTGTCACTTCCTGTAATGATAATATTATCCACATATATCAAGATGACCACAATGCCTTGTGGACCAGTCAGTGTGAAGAGAGTGTAATCTGCCTCTGACTTTCTAAACCCTCTACCACATATCTTGTGATACCAATCCCTTGGTGATTGCTTCAGACCATAGATTGTTTTCTTCAGCCTTAACACGTTTCCTGGTTTGACTAGATGCTCTAAACCAGGAGGAGGATGCATGTAAACCTCATCTTCTAACTCTCCTTGCAACAATGCATTCTTCACATCCATCTACCATAAATCCCATTCCAAGTTAGTGGCAATTGAGAAAATGATTCTAATGGTGTGAAGCTTTGCTACTGGTGAAAAGGTATCAATATAATCTTCTCCATATGTTTGAGTAAATCCTCTTTCAACCAGCCTTGTCTTGCGCCTCTCCACCTTTCCATTAGCTAGGTATTTGATTGTGAAAATCCATCTGCTTGTTACTGCCTTTTTTCCTTTGGGAAGTTTAGCTTCAAACCAAGTATCATTGACTATCATTGCATTAGCCTCATTCCCAACAGACTCTCTCCACGCCTCATGCTTCATAGCTTCTTCATAAGACCTTGGGATATACTCTTGATCCAATTCTTCAATGAAAACCTGATGTTCTTGAGGGTATTGAGCTAAAGAGCACACTGCTTGTATAGGATGAGCTACTGCCTGAGAGTTAAAGTAGACCCTTGTGTCGATCCAATTAGGTGGATCCTTTCTAAGCCTTGTGATTCTCCTAAGAGGTTGAACTGCTTCAGGTTCTTCTTCCTCATCAGATTCTGCTTCAGGTTGTACTGTTTCTTGTTGTCCTTGTTGTCTTTCATCATGATCATGAATTTCTTGTTGATTCCCCCCTTCAGGATCAGGATGAATCACTTCTACAACTTCATCGACCTTATTTTCATTAACTAAAGCTTCTGGACCAGGTGCAGCTTCAGGGGAATTCTTTCTTGTTTCTTGATTCGCCTGAGGCATGCCAATACCAAGACTCTCCAGTATGATCCTGAGGTTTGTGGCTTTCTCTGATCCTTGAGATAGATCCTTCAGATCATCCCAACTCTTCTCCTCATAGTATCCCTTTGTCTCCATAAACTTCACATCTCTTGATATTAACACTTTTCTGGACATTGGATCATAGCACTTATAACCCTTCTGAGTTGGAGAGTAACCAATGAACATAGCTTTTGAGCTTTTAGCATCAAGCTTGTTCCTCTGCTCCCCTGGTATCAACACAAAACAGAGGCATCCAAACACACGCAAGTGATCCAAAGGTGGCTTAGTCTTGTTTAGGACCTCAAAAGGAGACAGGTCGTGGAGGACTTAGTTGGAGTCTATTGATCAGATAACTAGCAGACACCACAACATCACTCCAAAATCTTTTTGGAACATTGGTGTGAAACATCATTGATCTTGCAACTTCCATCAAGTGTCTGTTCTTCCTTTCAGCAACTCCATTCTGTTGAGGGGTGTAAGGACAACTTGTCTGGTGAATAATCCCATGTTGAGCAAGGTATTGCTTGAATGTCTGACTTGTGTACTCTCCACCATTATCTGACCTGAGTATTTTCACCTTGGCATTGAAATGGTTGGAGACATGAGTCTGAAAATTCTTGAAAGCTTCCAACACTTTATCCTTAGACTGAATTAATGTCACCCATGTGTACTTGGACTTCTCATCAATGAAGGTGACAAAATATTTGTGGTTCTCTCTGGACACACAAGGCGCATTCCACACATAAGAGTGAACCAGGTCAAAGCATCTCTCATAGATAGTGCTAGACCTTGGAAAGACTGTCCTACAATGCTTTCCCAATATGAAAGCTTCACAATCATCATTCTTGAACACCATACCAGGAAGCATCAGGGTTAAAGCTCTAGTGTGAGGATGTCCCAGCCTGGCATGACATAGCGTGCTGTCAACCCCAGTAGACTTACTAATCATGCACATAGATGAGGATGGTTTAGGCGCATCAGTCCTTTGGAGATGATATAATTCTGCATGACTATGCCCTTTTCCAATCACCTTTCCTGTCTTCAAATCCTGAAACTCAACCTCATATGGTCTGAAGACTACCTGACAACTCAAATCAACAGTAGCCTTCCTCACTGATAACATGTTTGATGTAAACTAAGGCATATATAAGGCAGTTGATTCCCTATCAAACAACCTAAGGTTCCCTATCCCTTCTATCTTAACCTTATCACCATTTGCTATAATAACATTCCCTGAGGCAGGCTGGATATCACTAATCAAGTTCCTATCACTAATCATATGATGGCTAACTCTTGAATCTATAATAATGGGTTTAGAGTCAGGAAAGTGTATACCAGCCTCCTTGGGTGAGATAAGGGCCTTGGCAGCTTTGAAAAAGTAATCAAGGTCTCTTCTGGTCACTGGACCATCAGGGTTGTTTACACCAGCCATACTTCTCCATGTTCCTTCTTCAGTTGAACCACCACTGAGAGCTGAATACATGGTTCTTCCTTGAATTACATGATGCTCAAACTCCTTGAGCTTACATGTATCTGGCTGGCTTCTCAAGAAACCAGCATCCTCCAAAACTGGAAGCTTCCTTTCTCTAAGGAAATAATTTATCAGATTGTTGTAGGTTGAATCTAAGTTTAGGAGAAAGCTGAAAAACTTGTCTTGCTCATAAACAGTTTGAAGACTTTCCCATAGATTCCCATAAACAGTTTGAAGATCCTCCCATAGATTCTTGGCGGTTTTAAAGTGAGAATGAGCCTCCAAGATTGGTTTAGACAGAGAGTTGTGTATGATTCCAAGTGCTTGATGGTCTTCTTGAATCCACTTGCTGTCATGCTTCAGGCAAATCGCCTGACTATCCTCTTAAGCCATCCTCTTGGAATTTCCAGTATTCATGATATGGCTGTCCCAAATTTCATGACTTTCCAAGGTAACTCTGGCCACTCTTGACCATAAAAGATAGTTAGGACCCTCAAGGGTCACTGGAATAAAGTCCTTCTTTTCCACTTCCATGGTCGGAATTCTTTTACCCAATGGGTAAACCTGCTGGCTGCTGGAAAAGAGTGACGAACACATAGAATTTGAAAGAGAGAAACAGAGTTTTGCGGAATGAAAGGAGCTTAAAGCTATGATACCATGTGAGATTTGTAAGAATATGAGATGTTTAGTGAGAGAATAAGAGATTTAGTGAGAGTTTATTACTAGAGAATGAAGAACATGAAGAACAAGAGAGAGAGAGAGAGAGAGAGATTTCGAAATTCAGAGAGAGAGAAGGATAAGAATTATTTTCCTTAATAAATATCTGGTTGCTTACAACATATTTAAAAGCCAAGATGAGAGAGAGAGGAAAGCAACAACACACTGGATAATAGGGTGCATTCTGACCCAACAACTCTATTTAAGACAGATCTACTTTAATTCAAATTTCACTTGCCTAGAAGCTTCCCCACTTGTTCCCACTTGTACAAAAGCTTATCCACGTCCAGCTTGACTTCTGATTGACGTCAAGTCTGGCATTCAAAGTTCTCTCAAGTCTGGCAAGCCTTACAAATCCTTATAAGAACTCCTTATAAAACCTTATAAGACTCTAGCTTAATGCTTATGATTGTTTCTTCCTCTCTCTTTAGTTCTTAATCTTGTGGATAGCTTCCAGTGGATGGGTTCCAGTGGATGGGTTCCTGTGGATAGCTGTCCTTTATTGATTCAAGTCAACACTTATTATCTTCATGTCAACAATTAGAAGCATGAAGAACTTGCCATATGTCCAAACAGGCTAAACATGGATATCCTGATTAGAAAGTGGAATAGCTTCTTAAACATAACTTCATTGGGATTTATTCAACTTCATGGATACTCTACATTGAATAATGGTTCCAAATCAAGCTTCTTATATATTGACTCATCCTGGTTTATTAGGAGCTTGAAGAACTTGCCATATGTCCAAACAAGCTAAACATGGATATCCTGATTAGAAAGTGGAATAACTTCTTAAACATAACTCCTTTGGGATTTATTCAACTTCATGGCTACTCTCCACTGAATAATGGTTCCAAATCAAGCTTCTTACATAGTGATTAATCTTAGTTTGATTAGAAGCTTCAAGAACTTGCCATATGTCCAAAAAAGCTAAACATGGATATCCTGATTAGAAAGTAGAATAACTTCTTAAACATAACTCCTTTGAGATTGATTCAACTTCATGGATACTCTCCACTGAATAATGGTT
>MU106635.1:0-11008 GCA_012274485.2 Sinapis alba
GATATGGTTCCCTAAAAAGACTTCAAGTTAGAATCTTACTGGAAACTACAAACTTGCTTCCTGGAACTTTCACATTTTGGAAAATTTCATAACAATCTAAGAGATAATTGCAAAAGTTAAAGGTTAAGTCAAATCAACTGTTTCAAAGTAATGTATTTTTTGGAAAGCTGTATAAAAGTAAAATAAAAAGGGATCTTTCCGTGTATTGAGGCAACATCTGTATGCCTTGACTTATGAGAGAGGAGTCTTCAACTTAAAAGAGAGGAAGATTGATTTGTTCTATACCTCAAGACTTTAAGCTATGTATACAAAACTACAACCACATGTGTGAAGTTCTTAAGTTGGGTCCTCAACATAAGCTTGAAAAATATATTTAAAAAGACTTAAAAAGAAGAATGTGGGCATAATGCATTAAAAATATATTTAAAAAGCTATGTCAGTGAACAATGCAACTATGCATTAAAACAAGATTGCCATAATTTTTTATTTTTTTTTAAAAAATATGTGGGCTAACTCCTACGAAAATATTGAGTTTTTCGGTAAGTGATGTATTTTCCAAATTTTGTAGTTTTTAATGTTTTGTAAAATTTCTAACCACATTCTTTATTTGTATTAATGTATTCCATACTCTATTTCAAGGTATACTGACAACATTTCTAATTTTTAAACAAATAATTTAATAAAACATCATATACTATAAAAATTAGTGGAATAAGCCATAAAAAAAAATTAATTCTTTAGAGAAACGGAGACAACAAAGAATCCAAACCTCTTTGACCATCATCCTATATCAGTGAACAATGCAACTATGCATTAAAACAATATTGTCATAATTTTTGATTTTTTCTTAAAATATGTGGGCTAACCCCTACGAAAATATTGAGTTTTTCGGTAAGTGATGTATTTTCTAAATTTTGTAGTTTTTAATGTTTTGTAAAATTTCTAACCACATTCTTTATTTGTATTAATGTATTCTATACTCTATTTCAGGGTATATTGACAACATTTATAATTTTTAAACAAATAATTTAATAAAACATCATATACTATAAAAATTAGTGGAATAAGCCATAAAAAAATTTAATTCTTTAGAGAAACGGAGACAACAAAGGATCCAAACCTCTTTGACCATCATCCTATATCAGTGAACAATGCAACTATGCATTAAAACAATTGTCATAATTTTTGATTTTTTCTTAAAATATGTGGGCTTACCCCTACGAAAATATTGAGTTTTTCGGTAAGTGATGTATTTTCCAAATTTTGTAGTTTGTAATGTTTTATAAAATTTATAACCACATTATTTATTGTATTAATGTATTCTATACTCTATTTCAGGGTATATTAACTTCAATTCTAATATTTAAACAAATAATTTAATAAAACGTCATATACTATAAAAATTAGTGGAATAAACATTAAAAATATCAATTCTTTAGAGAAACAGAGACAACAAAGGATCCAAACCTCTTTGACCATCATCCTAAGTCAGTAAACAATGCAACTATGCATTAAAACAAGATTGTCATAATTTTTGAATTTTTCTTAAAATATGTGGGCTAACCCCTACGAAAATATTGAGTTTTTCGGTAAGTGATGTATTTTCCAAATTTTGGAGTTTTTAGTGTTTTGTAAAATTTCTAACCACATTCTTTATTTGTATTAATGTATTATATACTCTATTTCACGGTAAATTTACATCATTTCTAATGTTTAAACAAATATTTTAATAAAACATCATATACTATAAAAATTAGTAGAAAAAACACTAAAAAAATATCAATTCTTTAGAGAAACGGAGACAACAAAGGATCCAAACCTCTTTGACCATCATCCTATGTCAGTGAACAATGCAACTATGCATTAAAACAAGATTGTCATAATTTTTGAATTTTTCTTAAAATATGTGGGCTAACCCCTACGAAAATATTGAGTTTTTCGGTAAGTGATGTATTTTCCAAATTTTGTAGTTTTTAATGTTTTGTACAATTTTTAACCACATTCTTTATTTGTATTGTTGTATTCTATACTATATTTCAGGGTATATTGACAACATTTCTAATTTTTAAACAAATAATTTAATAAAACATCATATACTATAAAATTAGTTGAATAAACACTAAAACAAATCAATTCTTTAAAGAAACGGATACAACAAAGGATCCAAACCTCTTTGACCATCATCCTATGTCAGTGAACAATGCAAATATGCATTAAAACAAGATTGTCACAATTTTTATTTTTTCTTAAAATATATGGGCTAACCCCTACGAAAATATTGAGTTTTTCGGTAAGTGATGTATTTTCCAAGTTTTGTAGTTTTTAATATTTTTTACAATTTTAACCACATTCTTTATTTGTATTGTTGTATTCTATACTATATTTCAGGGTATTTTGACAACATTTCTAATATTTAAACAAATAATTTAATAAAACATCATATACTATAAAAGTTAGTGGAATAAACACTAAAAAAATCAATTCTTTAGAGAAATGGAGACAATAGAGGATCTAAACTTCTTTGACCATCATCCTATGTCAGTGAACAATGGAACTATGCATTAAAACAAGATTTTCATAATTTTGAATTTTTCTTAAAATATGTGGGCCAACCCTACGAAAATATTGAGTTTTTTTGGTAAGTGATGTATTTTCCAAATTTTGTAGTTTCTAATCTTTTGTAAAATTTATAACCACATTCTTTATTTGTATTAATGTATTCTATAATCTATTTCACGGTATATTGACATCATTTCTTATTTTTAAACAAATAATTTAATAAAACATCATATACTATAAAAATTAGTTGAATAAACATTAAAAAATATCAATTCATTAGAGAAACGGAGACAACAAAGGATTCAGACCTCTTTGATCATCATCCTATGTCAGTGAAAAATGCAACTACGCATTAAAAAAAGATTGTCATAATTTTTGAATTTTTCTTAAAATATGTGGGCTAACCCCTACGAAAATATTGAGTTTTTCGGTAAGTGATGTATTTTCCAAGTTTTGGAGTTTTTAGTGTTTTGTAAAATTTCTAACCACATTCTTTAATTGTATTAATGTATTATATACTCTATTTCACGGTAAATTTACATCATTTCTAATGTTTAAACAAATATTTTAATAAAACATCATATACTATAAAAATTAGTAGAAAAACATTAAAAAATATCAATTGTTTAGAGAAACGGTGACAACAAAGGATCCAAACCTCTTTGACCATCATCTTATGTCAGTAAACAATGCAACTATGCATCAAAACAAGATTGTCATAATTTTTGATTTTTTCTTAAAATATGTGGGATAACCCCTACGAAAATATTGAGTTTTTCGGTAAGTGATGTATTTTCCAAATTTTGTAGTTTTTAATGTTTTGTACAATTTTTAACCACATTATTTATTTGTATTGTTGTATTCTATACTATATTTCAGGGTATATTGACAACATTTCTAATTTTTAAACAAATAATTTAATAAAACATCATATACTATAAAATTAGTTGAATAAACACTAAAACAAATCAATTCTTTAGAGAAACGGATACAACAAAGGGTCCAAACCTCTTTGACCATCATCATATGTCAGTGAACAATGCAACTATGCATTAAAACAAGATTGTCACAATTTTTATTTTTTCTTAAAATATATGGGCTAACCCCTACGAAAATATTGAGTTTTTCGGTAAGTGATGTATTTTCCAAGTTTTGTAGTTTTTAATATTTTTTACAGTTTTAACCACATTCTTTTTTTTGTATTGTTGTATTCTATACTATATTTCAGGGTATATTGACAACATTTCTAATATTTAAACAAATAATTTAATAAAACATCATATACTATAAAAGTTAGTGGAATAAACACTAAAAAAATCAATTCTTTAGAGAAATGGAGACAATAGAGGATCTAAACTTCTTTGACCATCATCCTATGTCAGTGAACAATGCAACTATGCATTAAAACAAGATTTTCATAATTTTGAATTTTTCTTAAAATATGTGGGCTAACCCCTACGAAAATATTGAGTTTTTTTGGTAAGTGATGTATTTTCCAAATTTTGTAGTTTCTAATCTTTTGTAAAATTTATAACCACATTCTTTATTTGTATTAATGTATTCTATACTATATTTCAGGGTATATTGACATCATTTCTTATTTTTAAACAAATAATTTAAGAAAACATCATATACTATAAAAATTAGTTGAATAAACACTAAAAAAAATCAATTCTTTAGAGAAATGGAGACAATAAAGGATCAAAACCTCTTTGAACATCATCCTATATCAGTGAACAATGCAACTATGCATTAAAACAAGATTGTCATAATTTTTGATTTTTCTTAAAATATGTGGGCTAACCCCTACGAAAATATTGAGTTTTTCGTTAAGTGATGTATTTCACATATTTTGTACTTTTTAATGTTTTATAAAATTTCTAACCACATTCTTTATTTGTATTAATGTATTATATACTCTATTTCACGGTAAATTGACATCATTTCTAATATTTAAACAAATAATTTAATAAAACATCATATACTATAAAAATTAGTGGAATAAACATTAAAAAATATCAATTCTTTAGAGAAACTGAGACAACAAAGGATCCAAACCTCTTTGACCATCATCCTAAGTCAGTAAACAATGCAACTATGCATTAAAACAAGATTGTTATAATTTTTGAATTTTTCTTAAAATATGTTGGCTACCCTACGAAAATATTAAATTTTTCGGTAAGTGATGTATTTTCTAAATTTTGTAGTTTCTAATGTTTTGTAAAATTTATAACCACATTCTTTATTTGTATTAATGTATTCTATACTCTATTTCAGGGTATATTGACATCATTTCTTATTTTTAAACAAATAATTTAATAAAACATCATATACTATAAAAATTAGTTGAATAAACACTAAAAAAATCAATTCTTTTGAGAAACGGAGACAACAAAGGATCCAAACCTCTTTGACCATCATCATATGTCAGTGAACAATGTAACTACGCATTAAAACAAGACTTTCATAATTTTTGAATTTTTCTTAAAATACGTGGGCTAACCCATACGAAAATATTGAGTTTTCGGTAAGTGATGTATTTTCAAAATTTTGTAGTTTTTAATGTTTTGTAAAATGTCTAACCACATTATTTATTTGTATTAATTTGTTATATACTCTATTTCAGGGTATATTGACAACATTTCTATTTTTTTAACAAAAAATTCAATAAAACATCATATACTATAAAAATTAATGTAATAAACACTAACAAAAATAATTCTTTAGAGAAACGGAGACAACAAATGATCCAAACCTCTTTGACCATTATCCTATGTCAGTGAACAATGCAACTATGCATTAAAACAAGATTGCCATAATTTTTTATTTTTTTTTAAAAAATATGTGGGCTAACTCCTACGAAAATATTGAGTTTTTCGGTAAGTGATGTATTTTCCAAATTTTGTAGTTTTTAATGTTTTGTAAAGTTTCTAACCACATTCTTTATTTTTATTAATGTATTCTATACTCTATTTCAGGGTATATTATCATCATTTCTTATTTTTAAACAAATAATTTAATAAAACATCATATACTATAAAAATTACTGGAATAAACACTAAAAAAATCAATTCTTTAGAGAAATGGAGACAACAAAGGATCCAAACCTCTTTGACCATCATCCTATGTCAGTGAACAATGTAACTATGCGTTACAACAAGATTATCATAATTTTTGATTTTTTAAAAAAATATGTGGGTTAACCCCTACGAAAATATTGAGTTTTTCGGTAAGTGATGTATTTTCCAAATTTTATAGTTTTTAATGTTTTGTAAAATTTCTAACCACATTCTTTATTTGTATTACTGTATTATATACTCTATTTCACGGTAAATTGACATCATTTTTAATGTTTAAACAAATAATTTAATAAAACATCATATACTATAAAAATTAGTGGAATAAACATTAAAAAAAATTCAATTCTTTAGAGAAGCAGAGACAACAAAGGATCTAAACCTCTTTGACTATCATACTATGTCAGAGAACAATGCAACTATGCATTAAAACAAGATTGTCATAATTTTTGAATTTTTCTTAAAATATGTGGGCTAACCCCTACGAAAATATTGAGTTTTTTGGTAAGTGATGTATTTTCCAAATTTTGTAGTTTCTAATGTTTTGTAAAATTTATAACCACATTCTTTATTTGTATTAATGTATTCTATACTCTATTTCAGGGTATATTGACATCATTTCTTATTCTTAAACAAATAATTTAATAAAACATCATATACTATAAAAATTAGTTGAATAAACACTAAAAAAATCAATTCTTTAGAGAAACGGAGACAACAAAGGATCCAAACCTCTTTGACCATCATCATATGTCAGTGAACAATTCAACTATGCATTAAAACAAGATTGTCATAATTTTTTATTTTTTTCTCAAAATATGTGGGCTAACCCCTACGAAAATATTGAGTTTTTCGGTAAGTGATGTATTTTCTAAATTTTGTAGTTTTTAATGTTTTGTAAAATTTTAACCACATTATTGATTTGTATTAATTTATTCTATACTCTATTTCAGGGTATATTGACAACATTTCTAATTTTTAAACAAATAATTCAATAAAGTATCATATACTATAAAAATTAATGGAATAAAGACTAAAAAAATAACTCTTTAGAAAAACGGAGACAATAAAGGATCCAAACCTCTTTGAACATAATCCTATGTCAGTGAACAATGCAACTATGCAATAAAACAAGATTGTCATAATTTTTGAATTTTTCTTAAAATATGTGGGCTAACCCCTACGAAAATATTGAGTATTTCGGTAAGTGATGTATTTTCCAAATTTTGTAGTTTTTAATGTTTTGTAAAATTTCTAACCACATTCTTTATTTGTATTAATGTATTCTATACTCTATTTCCGGGTATATTAACATCATTTCTTATTTTTAAACAAATATTTTAATAAAATATCATATATTATAAAAATTACTGGAATAAACACTAAAAAAAATCAATTCTTTAGAGAAATGGAGACAACAAAGGATCCAAACCTCCTTGACCATCATCCTATGTCAGTGAACAATGCAACTATGCATTAAAACAAGATTATCATAATTTTGATTTTTAAAAAAAAATATGTGGGTTAACCCCTACGAAAATATTGAGTTTTCGGTATGTGATGTATTTTCCAAATTTTATAGTTTTTAATGTTTTGTAAAATTTCTAACCACATTCTTTATTTGTATTAATGTATTATATACTCTATTTCACGGTAAATTGACATCATTTTTAATGTTTAAACAAATAATTTAATAAAACATCATATACTATAAAAATTAGTGGAATAAACATTAAAAAAAATTCAATTCTTTAGAGAAGCAGAGACAACAAAGGATCCAAACCTCTTTGACTATCATACGATGCCAGTGAACAATGCAACTATGAATTAGAACAAGATCATCATAATTTTTGAATTTTTCTTAAAAAATGTGGGCTAAGCCCTACGAATATATTGAGTTTTTGGTAAGTGGTGTGTTTTCAAACTTTTGTAGTTTATAATGTTTTGTAAAATTTATAACCATATTCTTTCTTTTTATTAATGTATTCTCTACTCTATTTCACGATAAATTGACATCATTTCTAAATTTTAAACAAATAATTTAATAAAACATCATATACTATAAAAATTAGTGGATAAACACTAAAAAAAAATCAATTCTTTAGAGAAACAGAGACAACAAAAGATCCAAACCTCTTTGAATATCAGCATATGTCAGTGAACAATGCAACTATGCATTAAAACAAGATAGTCATAATTTTTGATTTTTTCTCAAAATATGTGGGCTAACCCATACGAAAATATTGAGTTTTTCGGTAAGTGATGTATTTTCTAAATTTTGTAGTTTCTAATGTTTTGTAAAATTTATAACCACATTCTTTATTTGTATTAATGTATTCTATACTCTATTTCAGGGTATATTGACATCATTTCTTATTTTTAAACAAATAATTTAATAAAACATCATATACTATAAAAATTAGTTGAATAAACACTAAAAAAATCAATTCTTTAGAGAAACGGAGACAACAAAGGATCCAAACCTCTTTGACCATCATCATATGTCAGTGAACAATTCAACTATGCATTAAAACAAGATTGTCATAATTTTTGATTTTTTCTCAAAATATGTGGGCTAACCCCTACGAAAATATTGAGTTTTTCGGTAAGTGATGTATTTTCCGAATTTTGTAGTTTTTAATGTTTTGTAAAATTTATAACCACTTTCTTTATTCGTATTAATTTATTCTATACTCTATTTCAGGGTATATTGACAACATTTCTAATTTTAAACAAGTAATTCAATAAAACATCATATACTATAAAAATTAATTGAATAAACACTAAAAATTCAAAACTTATGATTTATCGTAAAATATGTATGTTAACCCCATTTCTAATTTTTTTTAAAAAATAATTCAATAAAACATCATATGCTATAAAAATTAATGGAATAAAGACAAAAAAATAACTCTTTAGAAAAACGGAGACAATAAAGGATCCAAACCTCTTTGACCATAATCCTATGTTAGTGAACAATGCAACTATGCATTAAAAAAAGATTGTCATAATTTTTGAATTTTTATTAAAATATGTGGGCTAACCTCTACGAAAACATTGAGTTTTCAGTAAGTGATGTATTTTCCAAATTTTGTAGTTTTTAATGTTTTGTAAAATTTATGACCACATTCTTTATTTGTATTAATGTATTATATACTCTATTTCACGTTAAATGGACATCGATTCTAATTTTTAAACAAATAATTTAATAAAACATCATATACTATAAAACTTAGTGGAATAAACATTAAAAAAATATCAATTCTTTAGAGAAACGGAGACAACAAAGGATCCAAACCTCTTTGACCAACATCCTATGTCAGTGAACAATGCAACTATGCATTAAAACAAAATTTTCATAATTTTTGAATTTTTCCTAAAATTTGTGGGCTAACCCCTACGAAAACATTGAATTTTTCGGTAAGTGATGTATTTTTCAAATTTTGTAGTTTTTAATGTTTTGTAAATTAGATAAACACATTCTTTATTTGTATTAATGTATTATATACTCTATTTCACGGTAAATTGACATCGATTCTAATTTTTAAACAATTAATTTAATAAAACATCATATACTATAAAAATTAGTGGAATAAATATGAAAAAAATATCAATTCTTCAGAGAAACGGAGACAACAAAGGATCCAAACCTCTTTGACCAACATCTTATGTCAGTGAACAATGCAACTATGCATTAAAACAAGATTGTAAAAAATTTTGAATTTTTCTTAAAATATGTGGGCTAACACCTACGAAAATATTGAGTTTTTTGGTAAGTGATGTATTTTCCAAATTTTATAGTTTTTTGGTAAGTGATGTATTTTCCAAATTTTATAGTTTTTAATGTTTTGTAAAATTTCTAACCACATTCTTTATTTGTATTAATTTATTATATACTCTATTTCAGGGTATATTGACAACATTTCTAATTTTTAAACAAATAATTCAAGAAAACATCATATACTATAAAAATTAATGGAATAAAACACTAAAAAAATAATTTTTTAGAGAAACGGAGACAACAAAGGATCCAAACCTCTTTGACAGTCATCCTACGTCAGTGAACAATGCAAATATGCATTAAAACAAGATTATCATAAGTTTTGAATTTTTCGTAAAATATGTATGTTAATCCCTGTATTTTCCAAATTTTATAGTTTTTTGGTAAGTGATGTATTTTCCAAATTTTATAGTTTTTAATGTTTTGTAAAATTTATAACCACATTCTTTATTTGTATTAATGTATTATATACTCTATTTCACGGTAAATTGACATCGATTCTAATTTTTAAACAAATAATTTATTAAAACATCATATATTATAAAAATTAGTGGAATAAACATCTAAAAAATATCAATTCTTTAGAGAAACGGAGACAACAAAGGATCCAAACCTCTTTGACCAACATCCTATGTCAGTGAACAATGCAACTATGCATTAAAATAAAATTTTCATAATTTTTGAATTTTTCTTAAAATATGTGGCTAACCCCTACAAAAATATTGAGTTTTTCGGTAAGTGATGTATTTTCAAATTTTGTAGTTTTTAATGTTTTGTAAAATTTCTAACCACATTCTTTATTTGTATTAATGTATTATATACTCTATTTCAGGGTATATTGACATCATTTCTAATGTTTAAACAAATAATTTAATAAAATATCATATGCTATGAAAATTAGTGGAATAAACACTAAACAAAAATCAATTCTTTAGAGAAACGGAGACAACAAAGGATCCAAACCTCTTTGACCATCATCATATGTCAGTGAAAAATGCAACTATGCATTAAAACAAGATTATCATAATTTTTGATTTTTTCTTAAAATATGTGGGCGAACCCCTACGAAAATATTAAATTTTTTGGTAAGTGATGTATTTTCCAAATTTTGTAGTTTTTAATGTTTTGTAAAATTTATAACCATATTCTTTATTTTTATTAATGTATTATATACCCTATTTCACGATATATTGACATCATTTCTAATGTTTAAACAAACAATTTAATAAAACATCATATACTATAAAAATTAGTGGAATAAACATTAAAAAATATCAATTCTTTAGAGAAACGGAGACAACAAAGGATCCAAACCTCTTTGCCATCATCCTATGTCAGTAAACAATGAAACTATGCATTAAAACAAGATTGTCATAATTTTTGAATTTTTCTTAAAATATGTGGGCTAACCCCTACGAAAATATTGAGTTTTTCGGTAAGTGATGTATTTTCCAAATTTTGGAGTTTTTAGTGTTTTGTAAAATTTCTAACCACATTCTTTATTTGTATTAATGTATTATATACTCTATTTCACGGTAAATTTACATCATTTCTAATGTTTAAACAAATATTTTAATAAAACATCATATAC
>MU106635.1:35454-85344 GCA_012274485.2 Sinapis alba
ATTATTTATTTGTATTAATGTATTCTATACTCTATTTCAGGGTAAATTGACTTCAATTCTAATATTTAAACAAATAATTTAATAAAACGTCATATACTATAAAAATTAGTGGAATAAACATTAAAAAATATCAATTCTTTAGAGAAACAAAGACAACAAAGGATCCAAACCTCTTTGACCATCATCCTAAGTCAGTAAACAAAACAAGATTGTCATAATTTTTGAATTTTTCTTAAAATATGTGGGCTAACCCCTACGAAAATATTGAGTTTTTCGGTAAGTGATGTATTTTCCAAATTTTGGAGTTTTTAGTGTTTTGTAAAATTTCTAACCATATTCTTTATTTTTATTAATGTATTATATACTCTATTTCACGGTAAATTTACATCATTTCTAATGTTTAAACAAATATATTAATAAAACATCATATACTATAAAAATTAGTGGAATAAGCCATAAAAAAAAATCAATTCTTTAGAGAAACGGAGACAACAAAGGATCCAAACCTCTTTGACCATCATCGTATGTCAGTGAACAATGCAACTATACATTAAAACAAGATTGTCATAATTTTTGATTTTTTCTTAAAATATGTGGGCTAACCCCTACGAAAATATTGAGTTTTTCGGTAAGTGATGTATTTTCCAAATTTTGTAGTTTTTAATATTTTGTACAATTTTTAACCACATTCTTTATTTGTATTAATGTATTATATACTCTATTTCACGTTAAATTGACTTCGATTCTAATTTTTAAACAAATAATTTAATAAAACATCATATACTATAAAAATTAGTGGAATAAACATTAAAAAAAAATATCAATTCTTTAGAGAAACGGAGACAACAAAGGATCCAAACCTCTTTGACCAACATCCTATGTCAGTGAACAATGCAACTATGCATTAAAACAAAATTTTCATAATTTTTGAATTTTTCCTAAAATATGTGGGCTAATCCCTACGAAAATATTGAATTTTTCGGTAAGTGATGTATTTTTCAAATTTTGTAGTTTTTAATGTTTTGTAAAATAGATAACCACATTCTTTATTTGTATTAATGAATTATATACTATATTTCATGGTAAATTGACATTGATTCTAATTTTTAAACAATTAATTTAATAAAACATCATATACTATAAAAATTAGTGGAATAAAGATTAAAAAAAATATCAATTCTTTAGAGAAACGGAGACAACAAAGGATCCAAACCTCTTTGACCAACATCTTATGTCAGTGAACAATGCAACTATGCATTAAAACAAGATTGTCAAAAAATTTGAATTTTTCTTAAAATATGTGGGCTAACACCTACGAAAATATTGAGTTTTTTGGTAAGTGATGTATTTTCCAAATTTTATAGTTTTTAATGTTTTGTAAAATTTCTAACCACATTCTTTATTTGTATTAATTTATTATATACTCTATTTCAGGGTATATTGACAACATTTCTAATTTTTAAACAAATAATTCAAGAAAACTTCATATACTATATAAATTAATGGAATAAAACACTAAAAAAATAATTCTTTAGAGAAACGGGGACAACAAAGGATCCAAACCTCTTTGACAGTCATCCTACGTCAGTGAACAATGCAAATATGCAATAAAACAAGATTATCATAAGTTTTGAATTTTTCGTAAAATATGTATGTTAACCTCTACAAAAATATTGAGTTTTTCGGTAAGTGATGTATTTTTCAAATTTTGTAGTTTTTAATGTTTTGTAAAATTTATAACCACATTCTTTATTTGTATTAATGTATTATATACTCTATTTCACGGTAAATTGACATCGATTCTAATTTTTGAACAAATAATTTAATAAAACATCATATACTATAAAAATAATTGGAATAAACATTAAAAAAATATCAATTCTTTAGAGAAACGGAGACAACAAAGGATCCAAACCTCTTTGACCAACATCCTACGTCAGTGAACAATGCAACTATGCATTAAAATAAAATTTTCATAATTTTTGAATTTTTCTTAAAATATGTGGGCTAACCCCTACAAAAATATTGAGTTTTTCGGTAAGTGATGTATTTTCAAATTTTGTAGTTTTTAAAGTTTTGTAAAATTTCTAACCACATTCTTTATTTGTATTAATGTATTATATACTCTATTTCAGGGTATATTGACATCATTTCTAATGTTTAAACAAATAATTTAATAAAATATCATATACTATACAAATTAGTGGAATAAACACTAAACAAAAATCAATTCCTTAGAGAAACGGAGACAACAAATGATCCAAACCTCTTTGACCATCATCCTATGTCAGTGAAAAATGCAACTATGCATTAAAACAAGATTATCATAATTTTTTATTTTTTCTTAAAATATGTGAGCCAACCCCTACGAAAATATTGAATTTTTTGGTAAGTGATGTATTTTCCAAATTTTGTAGTTTTTAATGTTTTGTAAAATTTATAACCATATTCTTTATTTTTATTAATGTATTATATACTCTATTTCACGATATATTGACATCATTTCTAATGTTTAAACAAATAATTTAATAAAACATCATATACTATAAAAATTAGTGGAATAAACATTAAAAAATATCAATTCTTTAGAGAAACGAAGACAACAAAGGATCCAAACCTCTTTGCCATCATCCTATGTCAGTGAACAAAGCAACTATGCATTAAAATAAGATCATCATAATTTTTAAATTTTTCTTAAAATATGTGGGCTAACCCCTACGAAAATATTGAGTTTTTCGGTAAGTGATGTATTTTCCAAATTTTGTAGTTTTTAATGTTTTGTAAAATTTCTAACCACATTCTTTATTTGTATTAATTTATTCTATACTCTATTTCAGGGTATATAGACAACATTTCTATTTTTTAAACAAATAATTCAATAAAACATCATATACTATAAAAATTAGTGGAATAAACACCAAAGAAAAATAATCTTTTAGAGAAACAGAGACAACAAGGGATCTAAACCTCTTTGACCATAATCCTATGTCAGTGAACAATGCAACTATGCATTAAAACAAGATTGTCATAATTTTGATTTTTTCTTAAAATATGTGGGCTAACCTCTACGAAAATATTGAGTTTTTCGATAAGTGATGTATTTTCCAAATTTTGTAGTTTTTAATGTTTTATTAAATTTCTAACCACATTATTTATTTGTATTAATGTATTCTATACTCTACTTCAGGGTATATTGACATCGATTCTAATTTTTAAACAAATAATTTAATAAAACATCATATACTATAAAAATTACTAAAATAAACATTAAAAATATCAAATTTTTAGAGAAACAGAGACAACAAAGGATCCAAACCTCTTTGACGATCATCCTATGTCAGTGAACAATGCAACTATGCATTAAAACAAGATTGTAATGATTTTTGAATTTTTCTTAAAATATGTGGGCTAACCCATACGAAAGTATTGAGTTTTTCGGTAAGTGATGTATTTTCCAAATTTTGGAGTTTTTAATATTTTGTAAAATTTATAACCACATTATTTATTTGTAATAATGTATTCTATACTCTATTTCAGGGTATATTGACATCGATTCTAATATTTAAACAAATAATTTAATAAAACGTCATATACTATAAAAATTAGTGGAATAAACGTTAAAAATATCAATTCTTCAGAGAAACAAAGACAACAAAGGATCCAAACCTCTTTGACCATCATCCTAAGTCAGTAAACAATGCAAATTTGCATTAAAACAAGATTTTTATAATTTTTGAATTTTTCTTAAAATATGTGGGCTAACCCCTACGAAAATATTGAGTTTTTCGGTAAGTGATGTATTTTCCAAATTTTGTAATTTTTAATGTTTTGTAAAATTTCTAACCACATTTTTTATTTGTATTAATTTATTCTATACTCTTTTCAGGGTATAATGACAATATTACTAAATTTTTAACAAATAATTCAATAAAACATCATATACTATTAAAACTAATGGAATAAACACTAAAAAAAAAAAAACAATTCTTTAGAGAAACGGAGACAACAAAGGATCCAAACCTCTTTGACCATAATCATATGTTCGTGAACAATGGAACTATGCACTAAAACAAGATTGTCATAATTTTTGAATTTTTCTTAAAATATGTAGGCTAACCCCCTACGAAAATATTGAGTTTTTCGGTAAGTGATGTATTTTCCAAATTTTGGAGTTTTTAGTATTTTGTAAAATTTCTAACCATATTCTTTATTTGTATTAATGTATTATATACTCTATTTCACGGTAAAATGACATCATTTCTAATGTTTAAATAAATAATTTAATAAAACATCATATACTATAAAAATCAGTGGAATAAACATTAAAAAAAATATCAATTCTTTAGAGAAACGGGAACAACAAAGAATCCAAACCTCTTTGACCATCATCCTATGTCAGTGAACAATGCAACTATGCATTAAAAATAGATTGTCATAATTTTTAAATTTTTCTTAAAATATGTGGGCTAACCCCTACGAAAATATTGAGTTTTTTGGTAAGTGATGTATTTTCCAAATTTTGTAGTTTCTAATGTTTTGTAAAATTTATGATCACATTCTTTATTTGTATTAATGTATTCTATACTCTATTTCAGGGTATATTGACATCATTTCTTATTTTTAAACAAATAATTTAATAAAACATCATATACTATAAAAATTAGTGGAATAAACACTAAAGAAAATCAATTCTTTAGAGAAACGGCGACAACAAAGGATCCAAACCTCTTTCACCATCATCATATGTCAGTGAACAATGCAACTATGCATTAAAACAAGATTGTCGTAATTTTTGAATTTTTTCTAAAATATGTGGGCTAACCCATACGAAAATATTGAGTTTTCGGTAAGTAATGTATTTTCCAAATTTTGTAGTTTTTAATGTTTTGTAAAATTTATAACCACATTCTTTACTTGTATTAATGTATTATATACTCTACTTCAGGGTATATTGACATTGATTCTAATATTTAAACAAATAATTTAATAAAACGTCATACACTATAAAAATTAGTGGAATAAACATTAAAAAATATCAATTCTTTAGAGAAACAAAGACAACAAAGAATCCAAACCTCTTTAAACATCATCCTAAGTCAGTAAACAATGCAACTATGCATTAACCCCCTATGAAAATATTGAGTTTTTCGGTAAGTGATGTATTTTCCAACTTTTGTAGTTTTTAATGTTTTGTAAAATTTCTAACCACATTATTTATTTGTATTAATGTATTATATACTCTATTGCAGGGTATATTGACGTCATTTCTTATTTTTAAACAAAATTTAATAAAAAATCATATACTATAAAAGTTAGTGGAATAAACACTAAAAAAATCAATTATTTAGAGAAACGGAGACAACAAAGGATCCAAACCTCTTTGACCACCATCCTATGTCAGTGAACAATGCAACTATGCATTAAAACAAGATTGTCATAATTTATGAATTTTTCTTAAAATATGTGGGCTAACCCCTACGAAAATATTGAGTTTTTCGGTAAGTGATGTATTTTTCAAATTTTGTAGTTTTTAATGTTTTTTAAAAATTTTAACCATATTCTTTATTTGTATTAATATATTATATACTCTATTTCACGGTAAATTGACATCATTTCTAATGTTTAAACAAATAATTTAATAAAACATCATATACTATAAAAATTAGTAGAATAAACATTAAAAAATATCAATTCCTTAGAGAAACGGAGACAACAAAGGATCCAAACCTTTTTGACCATCATCCTATGTCAGTGAACAATGCAACTATGCATTAAAACAAAATTGTCATAATTTTTGAATTTTTCTTAAAATATGTGGGTTAACCCTACAAAAAATATTGAGTTTTTAATGTTTTGTAAAATTTCTAACTACATTCTTTATTTGTATTAATGTATTATATAGTCTATTTCACGGTAAATTGACATCATTTCAAATGTTTAAACAAATAATTTAATAAAACATCATATACTATTAAAATTAGTGGAATAAACATTAAAAAAATATCAATTCTTTAGAGAAATGGAGACAATAAAGGATCCAAACCTCTTTGACTATCATCCTATATCAGTGAACAATGCAACTATGTATTAAAACAAGATCATCAAAATTGTTGAATTTTTCTTAAAATATGTGGACTAACCCCTACGAAAATATTGAGTTTTTGATAAGTGATGTATTTTCCAAATTTTGTAGTTTTTAATGTTTTGTAAAATTTATAACCATATTCTTTATTTTTATTAATGTATTTTATACTCTATTTCACGGTAAATTGACACCATTTCTAATTTTTAAACAAATAATTTAATAAAACATCATATACTATAAAAATTAGTCAATAAACACTAAAAAAAAATCAATTCTTTAGAGAAACGGAGACAACAAAGGATCCAAACCTCTTTGACCATCATCATATGTCAGTGAACAATGCAACTATGCATTAAAACAAGATTGTCATAATTTTAGATTTTTTCTCAAAATATGTGGGCTAACCCCTACGAAAATATTGAGTTTTTCGGTAACTGATGTATTTTCCAAATTTTGTAGTTTTTAATGTTTTGTAAAATTTATAACCACATTATTTATTTGTATTAATGTATTATATACTCTATTTCAGGGAATATTGACATGATATCTTATTTTTAAACAAATAATTTAATAAAACATCATATACTATAAAAATTAGTGGAATAAACATTACAAAAATATCAATTCTTTAGAGAAACGGTGACAACAAAGGATCCAAACCTCTCTGACCATCATCCTATGTAGTTGAACAATGCAACTATGCATTAAAACAAAATTATCATAATTTTTGAATTTTTCTAAAATATGTGGGCTAACCCATATGAAAATATTGAGTTTTCAGTAAGTAATGTATTTTCCAAATTTTGTAGTTCTTAAGTAATGTATTTTCCAAAGATTCGACCAAGCAAAAATGTCACACATGATGCACCAACCCACTCCAGCAGCCCGTTCTGATTCACATTGGGTGCACCAACCCGCTCCAGAATAATTCAACCCAACAAAAATGTCTCGCGGATGCACCAACCCGCTTCAGCAACCCGCTCTGGTTTACACCTGGTGCATCAACCCGCTCCAGCAACCCGCTCTGGTTCACACCTGGTGCATCAACCCGCTCCAGCAGCTCGCTATGGTTTACACTTGGTGCAGCAACCCGCTCCAGCAGGCCGCTCTTGACACTTATGACTCTCATTTTTGGCTCAGTTCATCCAAAGCTCAATCTTCACTTTTTTATCCAAAATTGCTCCAAATACCTCCAAATACCTCCAAATACCTCCAAATGCTATAATAGGATACTCCAACACCTTATAGAGACATATGCATAGAAATACAACCTAATTATGTGTAAATGCCAATTAAATGATCAAAAGGTGAACTAGAATGATGCTTAAAACCATGTAAATATACAATATATCATATACCAAAGCTAACACCAACAACATATAAGGTATAATAAAAGACGATTTCAAATTAAAAAAATTGTTACTAAGCTACATGAATTTAAAATTAACCATTAAATTGACGTATTGAAATTGGTCATACTTAATAATTGACATTTCTTTAATTCAGTTGAGATAATTGTTAACTGATGATGAATGATCGTTAATACACAACTGAAAAATGAGGTTATAATTATTTTTTAGTTTTTAGTCGTTTTCCAAACTTTAAAATCACTAACTAAAACATGTTTCCTTCAAATATTTTTTTTTGGATTTATTAGATATATTTTGCTGTTTATTAATCCAACTATTGTTTTATTCTGCAACAAAATAATAGTTATATTAAAGATGAATTAAATTATGATCTACAAAATTTTGTTATAGAGTTCACACATTATCATATCTTATAGAAGGAAACTGAGACTTTTTTTTTTTAACTGGCTAGAAGGAAACTGAGACTAATAAATTCATTACTTTGTTTAGATTTTTTTTGTAACCAAATATGAATAATATAGCTACTACTCTTTGACATCGTTTCATTTTGATATCTTGCAAGAATTTGTAAATAGATAATTGCATATACTTTTTATTTTTAGACATTTGAATAATATTGTAAAAGATTTACAAGGAATAACTTCAGACTATATAGATTAGGCAATTCTCTTAAATAGTCTTTTTAAGTTTTTGTCACAAAAATAGCCCTAAAAAAATAAAATGACCAAAATAGCATTTTTTTTTTTTTAATTTTCAATTTTTTTTTTCTGAAATTTGAAACCATATCCCCAAACACATCTCTTAACTCTAAACCCTAAAGTCTAAATTAGTTAACCTTAGAGGTATAAATGTATATAAATAAAAAATTTAGCTTCTAAAAAGAACTATTTTGGTCGTTTTCTTTCTTAAGAACTATTTTTGTGAACAATAAACTAAAAGAGACTATCTAAGGAAATTTCTCATATAGATTTCCAAGGTCTTTTCAAATACTATTGATTTTTAATATTTTGAATAGGTATGTTTGAAGATACCTTTACAATATATTTCAAAGGTAAATTTTTAAAATATTGCACTATACCAGTTTCGTGCATATATAATTTTTTTTTTTAATTTACATTCTGTTAGTATTTACGTATTAATAAATAATTGTCTAAATAAGTAAGAGAATTTTATCTAAAACCGAATAAACAAAACTGAGCCAAACAAGGATATTATAAACCATAAAGTACAATTTAAATATATATTTAATTTATTCAATATATAATATTATAAAACAATTAAATTGCCCAAACATGAATTATCTGAATTTTTAGACGAATATTAAGATTATTTAGTATTTACAAAGATATTTTAAAAAGATGTGAAATTAATGAAAAGACAATTTTTAAAAATTTATGCAATTTTATTAAAAAAACATTTTAGATATTTTGACAAAAAATGGTTTAAGTAATTTTAGAATAAAAAGTATATTTTTAAACGAAAGTGTAATTTTTATAATTATTATAATGAAAAGACATATTTTGATATTTTGATAATTTCTAAAATATCGACACAATTTAAGGATGAATAGGCATTACTAATAGTATTTTTGGATTCCTATTATTATATTTTCATAAGAATCATATTTTAGTACTTCATTAAAATTTATTTTTCATACAATATTTATTTTTAAGTAATTACAAACAATGAATATCGTTTTAAGCCTTGGCAGTTGGCACGACACTGACTGAACCATTGGTTTCTTGATTTTGCTATGTAGTGAAATCTTTATAAATTAATAATGTTGGGACTACACCAAAACTATAAATTTTTATCAATTTATGACTATAAAATTATATTATTTTATAGAGATTTTTAGTATATATTAATTTGTAGAGTATTAATTTAAAGAGGTTATATAATATTTCGTTTAGTAGTGTAAAGAATCAATAAAAATATAACATATCAATCATTAAAATTTTGGTTTATATAATAACTCAATAGTTTTGTCGTCAAAAGAAAATATGATCACTCTAATAGTTTAATTATATGGGTCGGACTGGGTTTGATTTAGGCTTGTTTATATAGTGCGTGGACTAATTGACCGATCCGGTACATGCAAATATTAGATCAATGAATATTTTCCAGAAAACTATATTCTGCTCGTAATAGTAATAAGCATCAATGTTAGATGATGACCACAACAATCTTTATAAATGGTCTAAAAATTGTGGATAATCCATAAAGCAAACAACCCAAATTGATCTTGATTCTTTTATTCCCATTCGATCGTTGAAGGAGGCTTTGATGTAATGTCTTGAACCACACGGTTTACTCCTTGAACACTGTTGCAGATTTTCCGGGAAACATCATCCAGAAACTTATGCTCAAAATTGAACCTGCAAAACATTTACCAATCTCAGTACAATACTACACTAAAAACTGCGTTTGCATTGAACACAAATGCAGTTATCCCTAAGAATCAAGATACCCTTTTATCCCTAATCAAGTATTCATAGCAACACAAGTAGCATAAGACCAAACGGGTTCTCTATATGAGAATCAGTATAAAGAAAAGTAAGAAGCTTACCAATCTGCAGTCATTCCATCTTGGCTTGTAACTGCGCGAAGAGCAACCACATGAGAATGTGTTCTCTTGTCACCTTGGACTCCAACTGATCTTACAGGCAAGAACACTGCGAAAGCTTGCCAGATCGAATCATAGAGACCCGCATCTCTGATTGATTGGATGAAGATCTCATCAACCTGAGATAAATCACGCAAAAGGAACAGAACATGAGTTTGGTAAACAGTAGAACAAGAATACATGTTCCAACCTAAGGTTTTAAATAAACTTGCCTGACGAAGAACCTCAAGGGCGTTTCCTTGAGTAACATCCCCCAAGACTCTAACTGCGAGTCCTGGACCAGGGAACGGGTGACGCTTCAAGAATCCTACGGGAACATTCAAGATTCTTCCCAGCTCACGGACCTTTTTATTGCACAAACACAACAAACAAGGATCAAACAAACTGTACTGTAGTAAAACACTTACCAGTCGCAGGAAAGAAGGATAACTCAAACGCACCTCATCTTTGAAGAGAAGCTTGAGTGGTTCAATGAGCTTCAGTTTCATGTCTTTAGGGAGCCCTCCTACGTTATGATGACTTTTGATGGTGTGAGAATGAGTCCTGTCAGTACCTGGGGGAGGGCACGACTCAATCACATCAGGGTACAAAGTCCCCTGAACTAGGAAAGCGGGTTTCTTCCCATGCTTTTTCTCTAACTCCTGAGCAAACTGATCGAAAATGTTGATGAACTCCTTTCCGATAATCTTCCTCTTGGTCTCTGGATCCACTACGCCTTTGAGTTGACTCAAAAACTGCTCAGATGCGTCTACACAAGTAACAGGTAGATGCAAGTCTCTCTCAAAAGTATCCATCACACGTTCTTGCTCCTTATACCTACAAAGAAAACAATTCTAAATTGAAAAAGGAACATACCAAAAGTGTGTAGGCACAACTAAAACTAGCTTCTTCTCTGACCTTAATAGCCCATTATCAACAAAGATGCAATGAAGCCTATCTCCAATTGCCTTGTGAACAAGAGTTGCGGCAACAGTAGAGTCCACTCCTCCTGACAAAGCGCAGATGACATGTTCATCAGCTGCAACGGTTTTGTTAATCACTTTAATCTCTTCTTCCATCAGATCCTCCATCTTCCAGTCCGCAGATACTCCACACACCTCAAAGAGGAAGTGCTTAAGTGTCTCCATTCCTTTTGGTGAATGTGTCACCTGCAAAAAATCCAACACAAAACCATTTAAAATTAACACTTTAATGAATTAGACCAGACGACCACACTAATGAACTGGGCCAGAGGACCGTTTCAATAACCTCAATCAATAAAAAAAAAACAAAAAGTACCAAATCATCAACAAAAGTCTCACTTTTTTTTCTTACATGGAAGGAATGCTCCGAAGTCTCTTGAAATGCTTTAACATATGAATTAACAGCTAAAATGTGAAAGATACAGACTTTTATCATCCACTAAAAATCCAATAAAAACCCTTTCATCATCCTGACTCTAACCGATGCTTCACAAGCCACATCACATCCAGACGACCAATTTATCATTGTCAATTTCTCCCCAAGTCTCATGAGCAGCTAAAACTTCAAACTTTCATAATGAATAAGCTAAAGATTCAAACTTTCAATTTCTCCCAAGTCTCATTAACACATTAGCACCTAAAGATTCAAACTTTCATTAAGAACAAAGATTCTTTATACCTCAGGATGATACTGCAACCCATAAATCCTCCTCTTCCGATTCTCCAAAGCAGCAACAGCTCCCTGAGCACTCTGCGCCACAACCTCAAACCCTATCGGAAGCTTCACAGCTTCATCTCCATGACTCATCCAAACCATCTGCTTCTCACCAACACACCCTTTCCCAAAAATCTCACTCTCACCCTTCACTTCAATCTCCATCTTCCCATACTCCTTACTCTCTCCCTCCACAACAACGCCCCCAAGCTTCTGCACAACCAACTGCAACCCATAGCAAATCCCCAAAACGTGAACACCGTTCGTCTCAGCCCACTCGATGAACCCTTCGGGGAAACTCGGCGCGTCGGGCGCGTGGACGGAATGTGGACCGCCGGAGAGGATGACGACTCGTGGGTTGTAGCTGGTAATTTGCTTGAGGGAGGAGGTGCCGCTGATGACGAGGGAGAAGACGTTGAGGGATCGGATTCGGCGGGTGATGAGGTGTGTGTATTGTGAGCCGAAGTCGAGGATGAGGACTGTGTCGGGCTTCATTGTTGGGGTTTCCATGGACGGATAGGGTTTGAGGAGATGAAATGGGGATTTAGGGTTTATGGTGTGGGGAGTGAGGCTTGAGAAGAGGTTTATAAAGAGAGACAGGGGAGGCTACTAGGGCTTTTGTCACTCTTTAATAAGTTTTAAAAAAATGTTTGAATTTTTGTGCCCACGTTTAAGCGTTTCGTATTCCGTTATTTTTTTGGATTTTTGACTTCTTGAATATAGAGAGATAATTTTGGATAGTGATAAGAAAGTTAATATTTTTCTTCAATTTTTTTTTTAGAAAAAAAAGTTTACTGAAAATTGGTTAATACACATAAAATTGGTTCAGTTCTGTTTGGAATTTTAGAATAATTTTAGACATTTTAAAAAAATATTTGATGTTTCGATAAAATATTTGAGTCAGAAGCTTTCAACTTCAACTAGAAAAAACTGTAAGAAAAGTTTTTGATGTTTTTGTTGTAGTTGGAAACTATAACTTATAAGAGAAGATTCTGAAATTTTCTTTTTATACATAGCAGAAAATATTGAATACTCCGTAAAAAATTCAGATTAATCTACTCTGCAATGCATTGTTCTTAGCTCATGAGAGATGTCAAGCACCAACCGTTGCAGAATATTTTCAACTACATCAGAGACAAGACCTTCAGTTTCACCACCAAAACCCGACCAAACACATGATGATGGCTTTACCATATCAGTCTCAATGATCTGATCCAACGTTCTTGGAGTGTCACAGCAGAGTAAACTCCAGTCAAAACGTTTCATTGTCTCCTGAATCAGGTCTTCTTCTCTAAGGGCAACTCCCAAGAAAGGCCAAAACCTGATGATGTCTTGACGGTTAATCTCGCGGAGAATTTCGTCTGTGTAATCAAGAACAAGAAGAAGCTGACCGTTGTTGTGATTGCCGTGTGAGAACTCGTCTAGTAGTGATGTTTCTTCGTTGCATCTGGCCATGAGGTTAGTCCAGTTCAGTCTTGAAGCTTCAAGAACGTTCTTCACAAACTCATGAACAGAGTCTTTCTCGAGAAGATCATCCAAAGATACTATTCCAATCTTCTCTTCTACTGTTTTGTCTTCCAAATGGATCCTCTCTAGACTTGTACAATTGTGGTTCAGAGACCTTACATTGGAGTTGTGAGGATATGGATCAAAAACCTCCAAGTCCTTGTCCAAGGACCACAACTTGAAGCTCTCTCTTCTCTTCTCCAGCTTCTGTCTTCTCTCTTTGAGTTTTATCTGCAAGCTACTCAACTCATTAGGAACTTCATAAACCGGCGAGGAATCTGATCTCTCCTGTTGCCTTTCCACCAATAATCTTCTTGGCAAAACATCCTTCTCTATGCTTAGCTTGAAGATATCAGACTCAACCCGCTTCTTGCGTCTAAACACTGGTGACTCTAGGCTTCTATGGCCAACTGTACTAGTAGAAACATCACTGTTTCTTACAGCAAAAGCTTCAGTTTCTCTAACTTTACCGCTACATTCGGGTTTAGTTTCTGCGTTGCTGTCTTTGTTAGATCCAACAACAAGCTTCACCTTCTTGGCTAGATGTTTGAATCTCACAGAGCTTGATAATCTAGGCTTCAAGAGAACAATATCATCAGCCACGGAAGGCGATTTATCACGCCGTTCCTTCACCTTAGGTCTCTCCATGTCTTGACCTTTCTTCACCGAGATGGAATTAGGATCTTGTAAGAGTGTAATGAACAATTCTTTGTTAGAACTTAGAATATCTAATGCTTCCATGAACTGCTTAGACCGGTCGTTTCCTTTCTCCTCTGCCTTGGAACTGATCAACCTTTCAGCTGCTTCATTCACACAAACTTGAAGGTTAACAACCTCTAAGCTCTTCTTACAATCTCTCACATTCTTCAACTTATCATCTGTCTTCTCAACATCACACAAAGAAGTTGCCTCACTTAGATTATTGATCCTCTTTATATCTCTCTCTAGTAAACCCTGAGTAGGTTTTGGTTCATAGCTCTCATCTTCTCTTTCAGAGCTTAAAGATCTTCTCCTCGTTTTAGGCTTACTTGAACTACTCTCTCCGTCCACAACCCGCTGAACAAATCAATAGATTCAGTTTTCTACTTCCAAGTCCTAAAAGCTAACCCAAGAACTTACAATTTAAAGAACTTACATCATGACACTGACATCTCTCATGAAGTCTCTTGAGCAGGTCAAGCTGGCTTTTAGTATAAACATTACCTGCAACAAAACAAGAACCAAAATGTAAAACTAAGATCATGAAATGATCCAAGAAACATACTACTGGTACACTACTAACCTGCAGAGTCTCTGATGGGTTTCTTCTGTGAACTCAGTCTCTTATTACCAGATTTAACATGTCTGAAATTGAAGAAGTTTATCAGTTTCCAACCACAACCAGACTTGTAACTCTCGTAGACAAGAGGGCTTTTAGGGAAAATTGCAGTAGTTCCAGGAGGACTCTTGCTGCTTCTAGGTGATCTCCTTTTCTCCATTGATTATCAAAGAACTCACAAATCACTCATATAAACCTGGAAAAAAAAAAAAACAGAGGATTCTTGTAGTTGTGTCTGAAAAATTGCTTCTTATGGATACAGGAACTGTGTCCCAAAGTGAGATTTTCAGTAAAAACTTCTTCTCAGTTAAAAAAAATAACTGCTTTAGTCTTTTTTTTTTTTTGATCAAATAACTGCTTTAGTCTAATAATGTAATATTTACATGTATATCAGAGTCAGAGATTTGCTTACCACTGAGATAGATTTCAAGGTTGAAATGGGACAGAAAAATATGCAAACTTTTTCTTTACAGAAACAGTGGAGCCAGTCAAGCACTGAGCTTTGTCATGGACTGATAAACTTTTCTTTGTAGAAGTTAAAAACCTCAAAGTTTTGTTTTTACATACAAAAGAAAAAGATTGCCCAACATGATTGAGGTTGAGGATCTTTAGCGAAAATTAAAGGGACCCTTGTCTCTTCATCTACCCGTCTAAATAAAAGAAGATCTTTCTTCTTTAATTTGGGATTTTTTTTTTTGTATTCAAGGAAGTTTGTAAGTATAATAAACGAGGATTACTGTTTATTCTTGGAGATGGGTCCTTAGGCCATTAAAGAGGCTTTCTATTAGTTATGGAGGAAATGAGGAAGATGAAGATGAATGAATGAATGAATAAACTTTTATAAACTGGAAATATGGGAGAATAAAAAAAATATTAGTCAAATGACCAACTGAAAGAGATCTCTTTTTATATCATCAGACATTTTTTCTTAGTGAGATTTTTTTTGTTTTTTATAATAATATACAATTAAATTGTTTTTTTCTGCAAAATAAATAAGCGAAATGAGAAGATGGAGAGGGACGTAAGAATGAAAGAGACAAGGGAAATTTGCAGATCGTTTCACATATAGACAATGCTTTCAAATAAAGCTTTTATTATTGTCATCTTCTTATCTACCAATATATATAGATATAACATGTGTATCTGTGAGTGTGTGAAAAACATAAATATTACAGTGGGTTCTATGTGATTAAAACATTAACTTATCACTGACAGTAAAAAGCCTGTCAATAAAAGTGTACCTTTTTTAGACAGTGCTCAAATTTTGGGCTCAAGTAGAAAATATAACCGTTGGAATCAAACTCAAATAATTGAAATAAGTAGTACATTTGCTTTTAATGATTATTAGTTACATTTATTATTATGTTTTTATTTATTTTATAATATAAGTTGTTTAAAAGTTTTTTGTTTGTTTTAAAATATAAACTATCTTATAAATATACGTAGATTTCTATTGTATCATTTCCTTCTCGAACGTTTACCAATTAGGTCAGAGTACATAAATATTACTATTAGTCTTATTTTCTTCATACTAATCTTATTAGTAATCAAGTAACGTAGAGACGCGTACACTTCCATCTGTGTCATACTACGTGTCTACACATGCACATTTAATATGTGTGTATACATTTATACATCAAGGTTTTAATGTGTATATTTGGATAAAATATAGCTATAGAGTATCCGATCCCAACACGGCATGCTCTTTAGTCTTCCCATTTTTCATATTTTTGCTACCGGGTCTTTGTTTATCTTACAAGTATCTTTATGGAAATTACTAAAATAAATCCCAAATTTATCAATCATTTTCTTATTGGATTAAGCTGTTTCGCATATTTGATATATTTATTTCAGCAATGAAAAATTAACTATTAATCCAGTGAAATTATTATAGCATACGTCGAGAAAGATTTGAGATTGTATTAGGATAATCCATTTTGGTCAACGTATGTTAGGATTATCTAATCTTATTGTTATATAAAAACTGGTGGAATATTAATATGATTGTTTGACTAGTAACGGTATACGTGTAGTTGTTATTAATAATCAAATCCATCTAACTTTTACCAAAGTTTCGCTCCGCCATCGGATAGTATACAAGTATTTATGTTAAATGTCAATACATAACATTTTATAATTGTTTATGTCATACACGTAAATTCAGTAGACAAGTTATTTAAATAGTGTACCGACAAAGGTATTCCGACGTATGACATTTTCTCACCGTTTACATATTTTCAGCTTAATGCACGCAAGTGCAAGCATCTTAAAAAAACTATAAAAATTTCATACAAAATATTAATATATTAATATAATTTCTAAAATTAAATTTTAATTTTGAAAGAGGAACTAAATCGATAATTAAGACGTCTTTGAAACATAGGGTACACAAACAAAATTTCACTTGGAATTTTTTTTTTTTTTGTAGGAAACCCAAAAACTAAACGGCATATTATATTTCTGTATTTTGTAATGCGTTTATTCTCTATTTGTATTTTGTAATATGTGTTTATCATTTACAAACATAAAACTAATATCTGTTACAAAAAAACATAAAACTAATAACATTAAATTTTATTAAAAAGATTAACACGATATTTTAGAAAATAGACCATTTCATCTTACTAATTACCATTATCTTTGATATATTTTGTTTGAAAGTATATATATACGGTATATTAGTATAATGATTTACACATATATATAATATATACCTATATAACGTACGCGTCTATATAGGTGGATCGTATCTACTACATTCATGAACGTCGTTTCGCATTATTGATGGAAGTTAATTACTTCAAATTTATAAAAGAAACTTCGTTGCAAATAAGTGGAGGTTCGGATTCGGTTCAAATCTGTTCGATTTTCGGATTTTGGAATAAGGATTCCAACTTCTTTTGGGCATTTATAAATTTTAGTTCAAATTCGATTTAGATCTTTACGGGTATGATTCAAGTTATGATAACCCGTTTAAAATATTTTTAAATTTTTTAAAAGTTATATATATTTAAAATTTCTTAAAATCTAAAAACGAAAAATAATATATAACATATAAATTTAAATTATGTATGTCAAAGTATCTAAACTTAACATAAAATTTTAAATGGAATATTTAGATAGAAAATCAATTGATATTTCAAGTACTTTGGTGTTTTGAGTATTTATTTAGCTATTTACATATTCAATTTTGACTATTTAGATACATTTTTAAGTATTTTAGACAACTTTAAAATATCTTATATATTTTGGATATTTTTTTGGATGTTAAATAAGAAAATATTTAATATATTTAAGTATATAAATATGATTTGGATCTATTTGGATACCCAAAATATTTTGATTTGGAACGGGTTTGGTTATGGTTTTTTAGATACCAAAATTTTGAATCCGTTCGAATTTTCAACCAGTTTTGATTCAAATCCGGTACTACTTTTTGAATCGGATTTGGTTCGATTTTTTCAGATTCATAGAATCTCCAACCATTCCCTATATTTGCTTATATAATAGCATTTACAAGATAAATCTGTTACAAACCAACTATATTTCCTCCTTTGAAATAGAAATTTCTATTTTTTTATAAATAAGAGAATAAATAGCAATTTTTTATTTTTTTAATCTATAAATAGAGATTGCTATTATAGAAGAATACATTGAAGTAAACTCTACCTCTGTTATAGAATTTTTCGGTTTTAGAGGCAAAAGTAACAAAATACATTGAAAATGCTCTTAACAAATACTGAAAATGAGTATTTTTATCATATTTGGGATAATTTTTTTTTTAAAAATAGCATCTAATAACACTTTAAAATTTCAAAATTTTTGAATACTGTTTTAAACCATTTATCTACCAAATGTTTTACAATCCAAAAATCTGGAAGTTCTGATACTACTTATAGAGGTTATTAACCTAGGATTGCCTAATGTTAAAGTAATAACCTTTAGCCTTAAACTAAACGTGAAATAAAAGACACAAGCAACTTAACAAGTTTACAACCTCTAACTGATACATTTCATGGAAGAACTTCTACTCTCAAAATCCACTAGATGAAGGAGATTACATACCACACAACTTTATGATGTACAGTGTTTTTTAGATTACACAAGAATCAGAAACACAAAGTTAGAGAATAGACCAACTACAATAGATACAAATAGAGTTGGACCTAAACTATGTTATCTATCAGGTTGTCCACGAGCATACATATTTATACCTTGCTCTTAGCTCTCGTAATGGGCTGTGGTGAAGAAAGGGATGGCCCATAAGTCTCCTTGTCTAGGCCCAAACCTTCTCTTGGCGTTGGGCTGATATAAAAACCAACAGAGAAGAATACCCCGAAACATTACAAAAGAAATAAAATATAGTCTATATGTGACGTAAAAAAAAAACTAGTAGGAAAGATTAGCATGGAATAGCCTTTTTTTTTACTAAATAACCTACAAAATTTAAAAAAAAAATATATTTCTGGTCATAAATTAAAAGATTCACGATATCAATTAGTCGTCGGGTCCACTTGGAATCTAATTAATAAAGTAATATAATCGGTAAATAATAAATTGGTTCGACTAAACAAAACATCATGGATGTTCGAGACAACAAACGTCAGTCAATTCAGTATAGTTTTAGTTAACTGACGTATTCCAAACCTTATATCATCCCATCCCCAGTAGAAATTGCATCATACTCCCTCCGTTTCAGATTAATTGTCGTTATAGAGTAAAATTTTCGTTTTAAAATAAGTGTCGTTTTATAGTTTCAATGCAAAATTTATTGAGTTTTTATTCTAATCTATTTTTTTATTGGTTGAAATATGGTTAGATATATTGGTAGTTGTGTTTTTATTTTGGAAATATGTAAAATTAAATGTTTTCTTAATATGTGTGTCGAAATCTAAAACGATAACTAAAATGAAACAGAGGGAGTATAATCTAAGATAGCTAAACCGGTCCAGTGGCGACCTAACGGCGTCGTTTGTCATTGTGTCCCCACGCGCTTACGTCACATTCCACATACAATGATATTCGATAAATGTAAATATTCCCATTTGTTTTTTTCTAAGTAATCAATTTAGTATCCCGTGTTTCACTCCTCTCTCTCTCTCTCATTCTCGCTTCATAGTTTCTGCGTGTGATTAAAAAACGGTTGGTGAATCCTTGGTGGAGCATTCCATGGATTCGCTCCGATTTCTCCGGATTCTTCTCCTCTCCGCTTCGATCTTACTCGTCTCCATCCTCTCCACAGTCACCGCCGGTGATATTGTTCACCAAGACGATTTAGCTCCGAAGAAGCCTGGTTGCGAAAACGACTTCGTTTTGGTACTCTTCTTACTCCTCTCTTCACTAATTTCGAAATTTCTCCATCGAATTTTGTTGAGATTAGCTTAGTAACTTCTTGAGCTTGAACTCTCTCAGTTTACTGATTTAGCTTGTAGTTGATCTAAGTTCCAGATTCCTACTTTTTCCCTTAGGTTAAAGTTCAAACGTGGATTGATGGTACTGAAGACGCAGAGTTTGTTGGCGTTGGTGCTAGATTTGGTAGGCGGATCGTCTCCAAGGAGAAGAACGCTAATCAGACTCACGTTGTTTTTGCTAATCCTCGTGATTCTTGTTCACCGCTCAAGACTAAGGTTTATATTATATAGTTGTGAGATTTGAGAATCAATGCATTTGAACTTACAGGATTATTTTCAATATTTGTTAGCTTATTGGAGATGTTGTTATTGTGGACCGGGGAAACTGTCGGTTCACTGCTAAGGCTAATAATGCGGAAGCTGCTGGTGCCTCTGCTTTGCTTATCATTAATAACCAGAAAGGTAGTTCTGTTAATTGCTTTGATCTTTATTGGAGAAATCACTTTATACTGAGTATTATATGTTTTTTTGAGTCAGAACTTTACAAAATGGTCTGTGAACCGGATGAAACTGATTTAGACATTAAGATTCCTGCCGTCATGCTCCCACAAGACGCTGGTGCAACCTTGGAAAAAATGCTTATTAACAGTTCTAAAGGTATGTCATGATGGATATGATAATCTGTTTAGCTTGAATTTTTTTTTTCTTTCAATCACAATATGCTTCAGAACCATTAGTTTAATATGAATTTTCCGTATTTTTTTGTAGTGTCGGTGCAGCTTTACTCCCCAAGACGACCAGCTGTTGATGTAGCCGAAGTCTTTTTGTGGTTAATGGCTATTGGTACCATTTTGTGTGCTTCTTATTGGTCTGCATGGAGTGCCCGAGAAGCAGCTATTGAACATGATAAGCTACTCAAGGTTTGTACTTATTTGGAAATATTAGTGTTCACTTAGTTGAATAGGTAAGGATAACGTAAATTGACAATAATTGAGATCCTTCCCCTTGTTGTGCAATTTTAATGAAGCCAAAAGGGACAGAGTAGTTGGTAACTTGGTTCGGCCGAGGAAGAGAAGTCATTTATAATACATTGAACAACACTTTGCCATTTCCTTACCATTTTACTTTCCTATTTATGGAAAGGTTGTGTCAACAATAGCATCCAAGAAAATGGATGGGTAAAAGATGGCTTTTCGAATGAACTGGGCCCCTCCTTGTGGCATTTGTCTACTTTTGAGAAAACATTCACATGGCGTTGTTTATGGTTTTATAGTCAGTGTTATTGTTCTTACGTAATCATATACTTACTTCTAAATCATTTGTTATATTTGTTGCAAAAAAATGTAGGATGCTATAGACGAAATCCCTAGCACAAATGATGGGGGTAGTGGTGTCGTAGAGATCAATACTCTTTCAGCTATTTTTTTCGTATTTCTTGCGTCGGGCTTCCTGGTGGTTCTTTACAAGCTTATGTCTTATTGGTTTGTGGAGCTTCTTGTGGTTGTCTTCTGCATTGGTGGTGTTGAGGTACCAACTTATTCTTGGTTCTATTTCTTTCTTATCTGCATCCTCTCAGTATGAGTCTCTTCCGACTTATAATCCTAATCCAATGAATACTTATATTGAGTTGACAAACCGGTTTGATGAACTCTTGTACCTTCTCTATCTTCAGGGTTTGCAAACTTGCCTTGTCGCTTTGCTATCAAGGTAAAAAAACATGTCTCCTTTCAACACCTCTCGTCCTATGCTCTCGAATACACTTGTTGGAGAATGTCATTGATTGTGTTCTTTCTCCTTTTTGCAGATGGTTCCAACGTGCTGGAGATTCTTACATAAAGGTCCCTTTCCTTGGACCTATCTCTTATCTGACTCTTGCAGTTTCTCCTTTCTGCATTGTCTTTGCTGTTCTATGGGCGGTTTACCGAGAGCGTTCCTTAGCTTGGATTGGTCAAGATGTTCTTGTAAGGATTGTAGCCCCGTAAAAATTTCATTTTCAACCATATTCTGTCAGATGGGATTTGACTTTGTTGTTATATTGACTAGGGGATCGCATTGATCATCACAGTATTACAGATTGTTCATGTGCCAAATCTTAAGGTATATCTCATCTCAATCTTTCTCTATCTTAGAGTTTCCAAAACGTTTCTGGAGGTATGTGAAGATTCTAATAATGCCACATATCGGTTGGAACAGGTCGGGACAGTTCTCCTCAGCTGTGCCTTCTTGTACGATATCTTCTGGGTGTTTGTCTCCAAGAAGTTGTTCCACGAAAGCGTAATGATTGTCGTAAGTAACCAACCAACCAATCAGTGCCTAAAACACAAATCTCGTTTTGAAATCGTCATTTCACCTCTTAGGTTTAAAAATTTGTAATGTTGCTTCTTCGTTCTTCTTTGCAGGTAGCACGTGGTGATAAAAGCGGAGAGGATGGCATCCCTATGCTGCTGAAGATTCCGCGCATGTTCGATCCGTGGGGAGGCTACAGCATTATTGGATTCGGTGATATTCTTTTGCCTGGTTTGCTGATCGCATTTGCTCTCAGGTCCAAAAAGCTTTTCACTCTCTCTATCATATAAAAAATCATCACATAGTTTCCTTTCACCGAGTTCCTAGCAATTTGCTCTTTGCAGATATGACTGGCTAGCTAACAAGACTCTTCGAACCGGCTATTTTATATGGGCAATGGTTGCATACGGATTAGGTAAGATCGATCACACACAAATCCGCATAACCTCACTATCTCATTTTATTGACAATCAATCATTCGACCATTTAAAAACTACAGGTCTTTTGATTACTTACGTGGCTCTAAACCTGATGGATGGACACGGCCAACCAGCATTGCTCTACATTGTCCCTTTCACACTCGGTAAGCTAGAAAATATCTCCATATCTCTCACTCTTTGCTCTCTCCATAACGTGCATTGAATGAATTTTGAGAGAAATTCTCGTGATGAAAATGTAGGAACGATGTTAACCCTAGCTCGAAAAAGAGACGATCTTTGGATTCTATGGACAAAGGGAGAGCCAGAGAGGGCGTGTCCTCACCATGTCCGGCTTGAACAATGCTCTGAGTAATGAAATAGTTGATACAAGAGATATATATAAAAAAAGCCTTTGGGGTTTGTAACCAGTGTAACGTAAGCTGTAAGATTCTTATTCTCTCAGGTCCTGTATAATCTATGTTACTTGCATAAGAAGAATCCACGATCGTTCTGTCTTATGGTTTGTTTCTTATGTAAGACGAGTGTTGAAAAAGTTGTATATACCACGTAGACAAACATTGTCAAGCTCTCAATATTATTGGACCGATTTTGTAATCTAATTAATCATATTATTTTGCTGCTTAGTTTTTGTTCATAACCAATTTTCCTTTTTCGTCTAAAATGTAAAGAGTTAGAAAGACATAGTGGACGTATAGTCTAAATTGGGAATCTCTTACAATAAAAAAGTAAATTACATCAAATGAGTTTTAAGTTTTTATGTTGCTTGCCCTCTCTTTTGTCTCTTCTCATCATTCAGTAACAAACCAGACCATATAAAAGAAAGAGTGGGAAAGAGACGAATTAGATGAAAGATTGAATTTCTGTTCTATACACAATCAATTTTTTTTGGTTGTTGATCTCTCTCCTCTCTCACTTCCATCTATCCTCAAGAGAAAAAGAAAGACAAGATAAAGAGAGCTCTTCAGAATTTCCAACAAAACAAAAAAACGAAACCTCATTTCTTGATATTATCCAATGGTTCAGGGCTCATCCACACTAAACCCTGAGATTCTAACCCTCCAGGTCGTGTTGTGATTCCGAAGTCAGGGAGGAGTCTCTGCCAGCTATATGTTTGATTGGTTTTGAATGAATCATTTGACTAGGGTCCTCTGTTTGTTGAACCAGGAGGTGTTGAAAAACCAGGTCTCAGATTAAGGGACTTCAGTTTCAGATGCTCGCTTAATAGCTGTTGTGACACATGATCAGATAGCACTGGCTGGTTGTCCTTGTTCCAATTATACCCTGGTTGGATTGAACCGTTGTTGTCCCAAAATACATGAGGAGGAGGCGTCCTTGGACTACTCCGAGGCTGTCTAGGCTCCTGAAAGTAGCTGTTGGTGTAGAAGTTTCCCGCACTTCCCGGGCTTCTGCTTGATCCTATCCCTTCTTGCAACAAGTTGATTGTGGTTTGTCTTTGGTGATGGAAAGGGATGGCTCCACCGCCCGCGGTTAAAGGTGTTGATGAGCCAGAGAGAACATGGGGACTAGATATCGGGGATGGTGATCTTCTTCCGCTAATGTGCGGCGAATGCGAGTGAAAGATTGGACTACCCACTGGTGAAATAGGGCACGACATGTTCCTAGGAGACTGAGATGTACTGTAACCAAAAGGAGGAAAGTTAAGCCACAAAGATGTTTAGATATGCTTAGAAAATGGAGTGGCTAACAAGTAAGTACCTGAATCCCAAGCTAGGTTTTAATCCTTTCTGCTGGTAATTGCTTGTGTCTTCTGACTCTAACGGGAGACTCCTTGCGTGTCCAATGTCCTAAAAACAGATAGATTTGTCAAGCAACCAGAAGTATAGAGATTTTAGAATTGAGATAGCATACCAGTGATCTCATGGTGCTTGAAGCTACATTCATAGATTCTGCAGACTCTGCACTCACAAGAGGCCTTTCCAACGGCATCACGTTTCTAACAAAAGCGTGCTCTAAAAGCTGAGCAGCTGTGGGACGATTTGCCGGGTTTCTTTGTAGGCATTTTCTCACAAAATCCTTCCCTTCTTCAGATAAATGATTAGGGATATCCGGAAGGTCCTTGCTGTTTCCAATCTTGAACATAGCAGGAACCTGTAAAGAAACTCACATGCATGAGGATAGAAAGATTCACTTCATTAAATCTCTTGTTTTTTACTACTTAATTATTCACTAACCCCTTCATACTGGCTCCATGGAGGTTTCGTTGTAGCCATTTCTAAAACAGTACATCCCAGACTCCATATGTCCACCGCAAGGTTACTGCCACTTGAATTCTGTATCACCTGATATCCATCGCAAGGCACAAAGCATCAGCATATTAGCCTATCAATAGTGAAACCGATGTTTATAGCCGCATACTGACCTCAGGTGCCATCCAATATGGGCTTCCCTTGAATGATAAAGGACCAGATTGAGCAGTAATCTGCATTTCGTTCATGAATTTGTATTATATTTATGCGAACATGTCTAGCTGGAGCTGAAGCAAAATTTGAAACAACACAAGGGCACAAGAGAGAAGAGAACATATCCATACATGTTTTGCCATCCCGAAATCAGCCACTTTAACCCGTCCATGAGGATCCACCAATATGTTTGCTCCTTTGATGTCCCTGAACAAAGTTGAAATCCATATTCACTTGATTCTCCAATGAAAGAAGGATGAGAAGGAAACCTATGAATCAGGAGAATACATAGAAGGCTCACCTATGAACAGTGTTTTTAGCGTGCAAGTACGCGAGCCCTGATAAAATTTGTTGTGTGTAGTTACGGATTGCATTCTCACCAAATTGTCCGTACTCCTGAAGAAGCTTATAGATAGAACCACCAGAGACATACTCCAGATATATATACAGCTTGTCATCTACCTGTATGGGGCAAGGAAGTAAGAGCAGTATAGTCATTTCCACGAAGTAGTTCAGCTGAAACAGCTAATAGTATCAACATTGTGGTATAAGAGAACATCAAGACTTACGGTTTCAGAGCCATAATACTGCACTATATTAGGGTGTCGTAAACGGCTTAGAACCGCAATCTCCTGTGAAAGTCAATTATTGAAAAAGAAACTGAAATGTTAGAAAATTCACTAAAGAAGCAGCTTTTTGTTGTTACAGAGAGATTATTTGTAACTCACCTGACCCAATTGTTGGGCACTCTCCCTTGACTTGGCATCATCTGAGCATAGAGTAACCTCTTTCATTGCACACATCTCACCACTTTCACTGAGAAAGAAAACATAGCTGATCAAAACCAGGAGTAGCATAGAAATTAAACATGTAAGGTCTTTCCAATTAGAATTACAAACCTGTTGAAACCAAGATACACATGTCCAAAACTGCCCATCCCCAGCAATCTCCCTTTTTTCCATCTTGATCCAGGGCTTACTGTAGCCTCAGCCCTTGCTGGACTACGAGGGACAGACGGCGATGTAGCTGCCGAATATGTCGGAGACAACGGAAAAGTATTTGATATTAATAACGGCGGGAGAGGCAGACGGTGGCTTTGCTGTTTGTTATCATCAAGCCGTCTAGTAGGAGAGCCAGTGGTTGATCCTCCAGCTCGAGGATGAAGAGGTGTAACGGCGCCACTCTGTATTCTAGAGCTAGGACCAGGACTCGTCATTCTTGGGCTAGGCACAGGAGAACATTCAGGGCTACACCTGCTCTGAGGCCAAAACAGCTGAGCAGACATATCTCCACCAATGGAATTGTTACCCGAGTTGTAACCTGAACCTGGGCTCGAGCACTGTCCGGATCCAAGCAAGGAAACATCTGGATACGGTTTGCCAATCAACAACCCATGGTTTGAGACCTGATCTGGGACAAATGACCTCATTGGACTCCTGGAAGGACTAGACAACAAGCTATCTGGAGCACTGCAGAGTACCAGGTCCCGTTTTGGGATTTGTAGATTCTTCACATGAGTCCCTAGAGGTCTCCGGTTTTTGTTGGACAAGTTTGGAACAGGCTTGAACATCTCAGCTGAGTTTTTGTTACTATGCATTGGCTGATCCCTATACATATAGAGTAGGATAACAACATGTTTAGATATAGCTAGCCAGAGAGTGAGATAGAGAGAGAGCATAGTGCACAACAAAAACAACAGGAATAATGAAAGGAACATTGACTAGTACGTATCAAAACTCACCTCGAAGAAATGTTTAGTGCTGTTCTGTTTCCATTCTCACAATCAGAAGCCAATGGACTAAGGATAGAATCAGATGGATTGTCACCCACAGAGCTTCCACTAGACACAGAAGCAGTGGTGAAATCAGCCTCAGCACCACTATTATCAGGCACATTGGAAGCACCACCATGGGGCTTTGGAAGTGGCAAACTTGCATTGGAACCTGGTCTCTGTGAACCAGAATCAATCCGAGTTACAGTAGTACGGAGAGCAGGACGAGGAAGAGGCACAGCAGGAGATCTTGCTGCAAAACTCTGACAACGTGAAACCCGAGTAGAAGGAGATGGAGATCTTGATGGTAGTCTAGATATAGCTCCTCTTTCTGATACAATCTCATCACGTCGTCTACGTGACTTTCTTGAACGACAACTAGACTTATCCTCAGACCCAAAACCCAGTTTCCGATTAAAAGCATCGATGATACTCTCCTTGTTGGATTTCTTCTTTTCATCTTTTGATGAATGTTTACTCCACCAAGGCATGATCTTTCCAGCAAACTATATAACTCTTTTTTTTAAGATGTTAGTTCGTTCCACTCTACCACGTAACTATCCTTTTGACCACTTCAGAGATCATACTCGGTTGACCCAACAGAGGTCAACAATTGAAATAAAATCCCAATGTAAACGCCATTTTTATAATCCCACTGGCGTCTGACCAATACAGAGAAGCAGCTGAAAGATCTGATTACAAAAAATAAAACACAAAGTTAGGGTTTCAGCTCCAACATTCTGATACTAGCAAACAAAACCTATGATTCTGAGAGATTATATCTATGAGAATCTCTTAACTAGTTCTCAAAAAATGAATGTGATCATCTTCTACCAAAGCTAGTCGGAGATCCATTGCCAACAGTAAACTTAAAGTTTGAACCTTTTCAACAGATCTACACAGACAAGTTCCATTAAAGGGTACCCAAAGTAAACCCAGAAACAGAACCATTCAATCTCAATTGCTCAAATCCACGCACAGACAAAAAAAAAACAAATCAAAAGTTTCAAACTTTCACGGTGAAATTGATCGTGGAAGGTGCTTAATCGAGACCTAGTTCTTACCAAATTACCAGATTTTTCAGCAGCTTCAATCGAAGAAAGCTGAGACTCGGAGGAGCAATCGAGAATCCAGGAAGCGTCAGATCCCTAAATTGATGCTTACAAGTGAATAGAGCTTCCACTTGCAGTGATAGACTCTCTGAGAGGAGATAACGAAGACGAAGAGGTAGAGAGAGAGAGAGGGCGAGAGAATAAGAAGTGTAGAGAGAGAGCGCGTTCGAAGAAAGCATTCACTCTCAGATTTCTTCCTTCTTGCTGCGTTAATCTACTTTAGTAACTGATATAATGATACTTACTCATTATTGGGATTTATTTGTGTTTAATGTCTTAATATTTTTAAACCTTTTTTATTTATTTGCGGAAAAAGACAACGTGAAAGGAAAACAAATTGAAATGACAGAGCTCTGATTTTGCAGATTTTTTTTTTTGTTTTCCATATTTGATGGGCACAAATATTATCAAAATACCATTTCTTTTTGGAAGTTGAATTGTATGGTCGATAAAAAAATATTTGTAGGCGTATATTGTTCCAATTATATTTATTTGCGATTTTTTTCGTTTATAAGGTCTCGTTAAAAAAAAACTAATTTATCAAATTTAATTTTTGGGAAATTTAATTTTCTACTGATCATGCTTTTCCTTTTTTAGATTTTTTTTTGTAAATAACCTGTTTTAATTTTAATAATATACCAGATTTGAAAAAAATATTCTAAATGAGATAAAAAAAATCTTTATCAGCGGATTAAATTAATGAATACTTGTATTTGTTTCTTAGTTGTCTGATTGATGATCAGAACGAAAACTTAGTATTATTAATCAATGCTAAGTTTGCTTAATTGATAGTTTTGGGGTAATCATCCACAAATATGGGAAGAATATCACATTACTCCTAAATCATTGGGTGCCAAATGGAAACTACCATACTTGATAGATTTAGATATAAAACAAATATCATCTTTTCCTTCATGTGCATAATTGATCAATTAAAAAATCAAATCTGAGAGAAACTTGTTTTTTCTCATTTGAAATAGATAATAAAATTTTGCCGAAAAACAGTAATAATAAGATTAGAATAACAACACAACATTACAACTAAATATCTAAAACTATAAGAAAAATCAGTTACTAACCAAAAAATACGAGAAAACAAACATCAAAATAAAAGGCATATTTTATTTGATTACATTATGGTAATCAACATCTCTGCGATAAATTATCTGTTTGTCTATTAAGACAAATCTATTGTATTAAAATAGAATTATTTTTAAAAAATCTACGGTACAAAATTGTTATAATTTGACAAATAAAGCTAAATATATATCTAAACATACAGCTTATATTTTCTTTATCTAGCCAGTTACTTATTGTCCTAATTTTGTGGTTCATTAACAACTATTTATATCAATACGTTATAGATTTTGTAGAATATTATACCAACATTAGGGCAACATAACCATGTTATCTATCTATCCTACACGTTACATAATACTTTGGATTTAACATAAACATCCTCAAGTATTAAAGAGTCATTTTTATGCTAAGATAACGAAACGATGGTATATACGTTCAACCGGTTTACACTATTATAGTTTACAAAAACAAAATTGATGTTTGAAAGAAATTTAAAAAATATGTCCAATAAATCGTAAAATCATTAAAACGTCAAAAAAGTATTGTGATTTTCATACATTTTCCAAAGAAGATTCCAAATAGTTTTCCAATACAAACCTAACCCAATTTTACAGGCTTTCATAATTAAAAGATGCAAAGGAGTTTGATTACAAATTAAGATAATAAAAGAGATGGAGGGGGAAAGCTAACTGCTAAAAGCAGTGGATAGAAAGCAAGACTAGAAGAGCCAGAGATCTTCACCCTATTGTCCTTGACTGATCTCCTTATTTTCCGAACCAACAGAGACTCAGAACAGGTGGTACCATCATGAAAACGTCTATATGATCGAAGTCCAAATCTGAAGGGACCCAAGCCAAGTCAGTACATGGTCCCAATCTCTTGAGATACCGCCATTGTGAACCTGCTGAAAGGATAGCTGCCAACAAGTCCAAGTTACTCTAACAGTGGAAGAACCAAAATGTATGTTCCAAAACATGTTAACACATCAACCACCCTAGACTAGATGTGTATGCATTTTTGTTTCTACCTAAAGAGGATGAACGAAAAAAAAAAAGAGAGCGAGAATAAAGGAAAAACAAGAGTGGCACATAAAAAAAAAAAAGAGTGGCACAACACCGGCAGCTACAACCACCGAGCTGACTTTGGGTGTTAGACCATGATTAACCCGGAGTTCTTAGATGAAGTTTTTAACGTAATTTAAGAACCGGTTCTTAATTTTAACAGAGAAAAATTTAAGAACCGATTCTTAACGTTTTTTTTGTTAAAATTAAAAATCGGTTCTTAAATTACGCTAAAAACCCCACTCTAAGAACAAGAGTGGCACATAAAAAAAAAAGTGGCACAACACTGGCAGCTACACAACCACTGGGCTGGCCTTGGGTGTTAGACTGATAACTTGATTTACAATGGATATTATTATTCTTGATTTATGTTAACTTAATTGTTGAGTTGGTACTTTATGTATTATTCTCAAAAATATGAGAATAATAAGTAAATACTTTCAAATCATTGGGTGCCTAGTGCAAGAAAACGCAAAAAAGTATGTGACAAGAGGACGCATGATGTGTTCCAGCACGTCACCTAATCCATCTTGACGGTCCGATCGGAGATAGTGATGTCACCTAAGGCTTTTGTAGGACACGTTATTATCCGTAAAGCACATACCAAAATGTATAAAATTGAATGAATCATCCATGATAATTGTTATTATAAAGTTAAGGTACGTGTATAGAGGCTATAAACACGACTTACAAATATATACTAGTTTATGCATCAACAGATTTATAAAGATTATGTTAGGTAGACACCATATCAAAGTATTTGAAGTTGAAGATATGATTCTGAATAATACAGTTTACTATATATTTTATCCAAATTAAATCTAATAATGTATTCGTCACTCTATGATTAAATACTACTTGAAAAATACATAATTGGTATGTTTTACAGCTTTCTTTCCGTTGCTTTTAACAGAAGAAAATCAAAAATGTTTAGGACATCTTTAAAATGAGAAACAAAGCTCAAATAAGAAAATTCACATGCAAATAAAAAGTAGATCCGGAATAAACACTAACTAAACCTAAAGTCTGTTTATAATCCCAGAAAGGGTTCAAAGATAGATTAAATCTCATTGGCTTACAATCTCCCTATGTATATGAGATCGAACTTATATTTTTATTTCGCTATGAGAAATTTATTGTTATGAAATAAAATTTTGGAAAAATAGTGTTTCATGTTTTTATGTTACATAATCATAAACAATAAAATTTTGGACATGTTTTAACAAAAAAAAATATTAGAAAAATATTTTTAAATATGATCATCTTAGTTCGAACACAAATCTATTCACCAAACGATTACTGAATAAAAATGTGGAATGAAAAAAAAGCATTTTTTATTGTTTGAGAAATGGACTATTTTGCTTTATAAACTTTATATATATTAAAAAGGATTGCAAATGTATGCTTAATCTGCTTAGGCTCAGGGCTGGCCTTGGACACAATCCACACAAAAGAACGACGCATGAATTTATAGTTAGCTGTAGTCATGAGCCGTTGCATTCGTATACACAAATAAATTTAATGTTATAAAATAGATAGAACGTTGTTCAAACAAAAAAGTAGAACAAATATATTGAAAATGATAACGAGCTTTACTCAATCTATTCACCAAGCGATTAATGTATATAAATGTGGATTATATGTGATACTTAGGAGTTATGACATCTATGAATTTTATTTTCGTTTCTTCCAATTATGAAAAATGTATAAAAGCATTGCATGTTAGTGTCACCTTCACGTGTTTAGACGAGCATCTTAAATTATAACCTTAAAAACATTCGTTAGTTCATTGCCTTTCACAGTTGACATTTGCGTTTTCATTCATCCAGCTTGACCTCAAACCTCACGACAGAACTAATATTATACTACAATAATTAATTAAGTTTAATGACATTTGACAATTCTACAAATTCTATATAAGTTAAGAACATCAAACTCGTGTACAATAAAAAAAAAAAAACTAATAAGATTACTAGCTGATTCTCATTCTTTAATCTTGAACAAGATCTTTGTGTGTGATAGTTTGTGTCGATTCTATATATATATAACTAGATCTTCAGGTGAAGTATAGACTGGTGTACTTGATTGCATCACATAGAAGAAGGATCAATCGTTTGCGTTAATACAGCCAAGCCCACTTGTTGCCGGGAGCCCACCTTAATTTGAGTGTCTGACATTTTTCTTTTCTCTAATTTTGCCTGCGATAATAATTTCGTTTACTTTTCAAACTTTTTTGATATTTCTTAAACATCTCCAACTCCACTTTATTTTTCACTTTAAAATAGAATTTAGAGTAAAAATTGCTCCAATAATACTATATTTCTCACTTTATAATAGAGTGAAAAATAGATTTACTTCAAATGTAGAGTGAATTATTTTCTTTTAATAGAGTAACATTGGAGAAAACTCCAACTCTATTATAGAATCACTCTATTTTAGTGTAAAAAATAAAGTAAACCATTAGAGATGATCTTAGTCTGGATCTGTATATCACTCATCAACTGTTGTCATTACCATTTGCAACTTTCTCCTTCCACAAAAGACTTATCCTCTCTCATGGCTTCTTCCTCTCTCATGGCTTCATCTTCTTCTCTTCCACGCACATGGAGATACAGTGTCTTCACGAGCTTCCACGGACCAGACGTTCGTAAAACCTTTCTAAGTCATCTACGTAAACAGTTCAACTGCAACGGCATTTCGATGTTCGATGATCAAAGGATCAAGAGAGGCCAAACCATTGCCCCTGAACTCATACGAGCCATTAGGGAGTCGAGGATCTCGATCGTGGTGCTCTCGGAGTACTATGCCTCTTCAAGCTGGTGTTTAGATGAACTGGTGGAGATTTTCAAGTGCAAGGAAGATAAGAACCAAATAGTGATGACCATCTTTTACGGTCGAGTAGATCCATCCGATGTGAGGAAACAAACCGGAGATTTTGGGGAAGTTTTCAAGAAAACTTGTGATGGTAAAACAGAGGAGAAGAGGATAAAATGGAGCCAAGCTTTGACTCATGCTGGAAACATTGCCGGCGAACACTTCCTGAAATGGTATGTTTACTTTCCTTTCCTTGGTGCATATAAAAGATCTGATTAATTTCTCAAAGTTCATGTGTGACTTTATCCCTTATATACCACAACCAATAATATCTTGCCATATAATTTAATTTTTTAAAATAAAACCAAAAGGAAGAGACCAAACTTTATTCTTTACGTGTGATTATAAATGTTTATCAAACATAAATATTTTCTTAGTCAACCTCTCCATTAGTTCTTTTTTCAACAATTCACGATCACCTTTAAAAGCAGTTTAAAAATAACTACTTCTATTCAATTCATCTAAACATAAATTGTTTTGTGATCGTGTATTATTATTTTTAGCAAATATTATTACAATGTAGTGATGTCATGTAATATTAATTCATTGATATTTAAAAATCAAAATTTCTATCATTACATAAAATATAAATTTGACCAAAATGTAATAAAAACTAATTATAATTATATTTTTAAATAATAATTATGCAAAAAATAACATTACATAAAATACTAAAAGAGTCATAGTTATACTTTTAAATAACAATTATAAAATAAATAAAACCTGTTTATTTTAAAATATCTAATAAATATATTCATATTCATTTTTCAAAAATAAAAACTATAGTGTGCCAATATCATAAAAATATTATACTATACTACACTTTTAGAATTATTTGTATCCGAGAATTCGCAGACAAACACCTAGTACACCTATAACTAAAAGGACAATTCATTCAAATAGACATTTCTTTTAGTTTTTGTCACAAAAAATCTTTTAAAAATGACTAAAATAAATTTTATTAAAGAGTCAAAAACCCTTATACCATATATATAACTGCAAACAAAAATATAAAATTAAAATTAAAAAATATTTTTATAGTTTCGAATTATACGTTTTCAAATTCAATTTTTTTTATAGAAACCTTTTTTCAAAATATTTTTTTTTCAAATTGAAAAAGCTTTTTGTAACTATTTCTAAAATTTTTATTTATAAATTTTAATATTTATTTTTTATTTTTAAAAATTTTAAATTTCACTTATAAAAACATCATTGTTAAAAACCTCACAATTTAACTCTAAACTTCCTAGCTAGATGTAGGTTAGTTACAATCAAGAACACGAGACCAAAACCTAAGTTTTTCCTTGGCTAATAGAATATGCAAATCATTTTCACATCTGACTTCTCATAAGCACGATGACTTTTCGCTCATATTAGGGACAACGAATCAGAGATGATTGAAAAGATTGCTAGAGATGTTTCAAACAAACTTAATGCTACAATCTCTAGGGACTTTGAAGACATGGTTGGTATTGAAGCACACTTGGGGAAGATGCAGACATTGTTACATTTAGATGAGGAGGATGGAGCTATGATTGTTGGAATCTGTGGCCCTGTAGGCATTGGTAAGACCACCATTGCCAGGGCTTTACATAGCCAACTCTCAAGCAGTTTTCAGCATTCTTGTTTTATGGAGAATCTAAGGGGAAGCTGTAACAGTGGTCTTGACGAGTATGGATTGAAGCTGCGTTTACAAGAGCTACTTCTTTCAAAGATTTTAAACCAAAATGGTATGAGGATATACCATTTAGGTATGATACCGGAAAGGCTGCATGACCGAAAAGTTCTTATCATTCTTGATGATGTGGACAATCTTCAGCAGCTTGAAGCTTTGGCTAATGACACTAACTGGTTTGGTCATGGAAGCAGGATTATCGTAACCACAGAAGATCAAGAGCTTTTGGAGCAACATGGTATCAACAATACATACCATGTGGACTTTCCACCTATAGAAAATGCTCGTAAGATCCTTTGTAGATATGCTTTTAAGCGGAGCTGGGCACCATATGGTTTCGAAAAGCTTGCCGAAAGAGCTATGGAGCTTTGTAGTAACCTTCCATTGGGTCTCCGTGTCATGGGTTCAATGTTACGGGGAAAGAAAGAAGAGGACTGGGAAAGTATATTACAGAGGCTAGAAAAGAGCAGTATAACAAAGATTGATGCAGTTCTTAGAGTTGGATTTGAAAGTTTACATGAGAACGATCAAACTCTATTTCTCCTCATTGCAGTCTTCTTCAATTACGCATACGATGGTCATGTGAAAGCAATGCTTGCTGACAGTAAATTGGATGCCATACTTGGGTTGAAAACCCTTGTTTATAAATCTCTTATACAAATATCCGTGGAAGGAAAAATAGTGATGCACAAGTTACTACAACAAGTGGGTTTACAAGCGAATCAAAGACAGGAGCCTAAAAAACGCCATATCCTAATTGATACTGATGATATTCTCGATGCTCTTGAAAACGATTCTGTAAGTTGTCTTCTTACTATTTATGATGTATCCCTTAAACCGGTCATTTGGCAAAGGCCTAGTGATCTTACTTCGTGTTCTAACATGATTTCTTCTAATTTTGGATTTTATTTAGGGTAATAGGAGCTTGATGGGGATATGTTTTGATATATCTACTATCAAAGACAGCATAGAAATAAGCCCAAGAGCTTTGAAAAGAATGCGCAATCTTCAATTTCTCAAGATCTACAACTCAAGACTAGGTACAAATGTTAGAATGCATCTACTCGAGGACATGGATTTTCCACCTCGTCTGAAGTTATTACATTGGGAGGAATATCCAGGAAAGTGTCTTCCTCATACACTGAGGCCGGAAAATCTTGTGGAACTCAAATTAGAAAATAGCACGCTCAAGCATTTGTGGAAAGGAACCCAGGTTTGTTTTTATTTTTCTTTACTGTGAAATTCTAAAATGACACTAGAAATCTAGGTGGAATTTAAAATAGCATTTTACGACAATAAATAAATAAAAAATAGCATCCTTTATATTCCCTCCGTTTCAAATTAGATGTCGTTCTGGAGTAGAATTTTTGTTTCAAAATAAGTGTCGTTTTCGGTTTTCAATGCAAAATTTATTGGTAATATTCTCTACTCTATTTTTCTATTGGTTGATATATGGTTAGGTGTATTGGTAATAGTGTTTTTATTTTGAAAATATGTAAAATTAAATGTTTCCTTAATCTGTGTGCATAAACCTAGAACGACAACTAATATGAAACGGAGGGAGTATTTGTTTATGAAAAATATGTGACAGCAAATCTTTATTCATATCCAATAAAAATCAACAAAATAATAACCCCACATTTACTTTTTTACACCATTTTTTTAAAAAAATGAACAAGACATGTATTTTAATTTAAAAATAAAATAAAAAATCAGTAATCCATTAACATATGATTTTGTTTAGATTTGTAAGTTAATTTATATGCTTCAACCAATAAACTAAAGGTATATATTTCTCTCATCATTTTCATGAACATTCTTATGTTATTGTGCTGTGTCTTTTCATATTCAGACTCTTGGAAATCTGAGGAAGCTGATTTTGGCAAATTCTGATAATTTGGAGGAACTCCCGGATCTTGCAAAAGCTACAAATCTGAAGATTTTGGATGTGAGTGATTGCCATAGTTTGGTAGAGATTCATTCCTCTGTTGGAAATCTTCATAAACTGGAGACGTTGGAGATGAATCTATGTAGAAACCTACAAGTTGTTCCGAGTCTCTTCAACTTGGCATCTCTTCAAACAGTGTCGATAATAAGATGCGACCAATTGAGGAAACTTCCAGATATTCCCGCGACCGTCACAGTTCTAAGCATCGTAGATACGATGTTAGAAGAATTTGCTGCATCAATTAGGCTCTGCTCTCGTCTCGTGACTCTCTCTATAGTCGGCAGTGCCACTCCAAATCAACTGATGACAGAGCCACCACATGCACAAGAAATTGAGAGGTTTCCAGATTGCATCAAAGATCTTCATAGCTTGAAAACGCTTTATATATTTGGATGTCTAAAACTTGCATCACTGCCAGAGCTTCCTAAGTCGCTGACATCACTATTGGTATACAATTGTGAATCACTGGAGACATTAGTGGTACCTTTCCCTTCCGACTCTCAAATCCAAGATCTCTGTTTCGTCAATTGCTTCAAATTGGGTCCAGAAGCAAGGAGAGCAATTACCAAGCAGCTACCATCATCACAGGCGATCTTACCCGGAAGAGATATACCTGCAGAAGAGTTCAATCACAGGGCTATAGGAAACTCCTTGACCATTAGTTCAAAAGGTGGCTACGCATTTAGGGTGTGTCTCATCGTTTCCCCTAAAGCAGAGATGAAAACATTTAAGTTAGGAGGATTAATGTGCCGCATAAGCATAAATGGTTGCCCCACGGAGAATTGTGGATTTCCTCCTTACTTTGAACTTCAGTCAGAACATCTGGCTACATCTTACTCCCAAATATTTAGGGAAGAGGAACAGTACAGCCAGATTTTGTTCGAATTCAGCAGCTCAGGACATGAAGTCGAAATCATTGAATGTGGTGTCCAGATCTTCGTAGAAGAAACCATTTCGGAACAACTGTTGGACAACGACTATGGAACTCTCTCTGATGAAAGCTTTGAGTTGGATGCATCACGAGTAGAGGACCCATGATGATTTGCTCCCACTTTTTTTTTCCTTTGGATAGTTCTTTCTTGAGTATGTGATTATTTCACATCATTGTTTTGAGTTTGATTACAAGTGTTCTATTTCTGTACGGTTTTAAGACTCGAGTAATGTTTTCTTGTTGTGATTGACTATGTATTTATTTACCCATTTGAAAATGTTCACTAGTTGTGTATGGACTTTACCTATCTACTCGTTTTTAATTTACTTCACTTTCCAAAAGCATGTTTACTTCTCCAATCATTAATATCAGGGTGGTCCTAATCATTGGATATTAGACCATCTCCAATGTATTTTGCTATTTCTACCTCTAAAATAAAGAACTCTATAATAGAGGTGGAGTTTACTCCAATGTATTCCCCTAAAATAACAATTTCTAATTATAGATGAAAAGATAGAGAATTGCTATTTCTTCCCTTATTTATAGAAGATAAAATAACAATCTATATTATATAGGTAAAAATAATTTAGAGATGCTTTTAAACCAAGCTTTATACATCCATGAGACATACCAAAAGTCTAGCTTCTCAAGCTTAACCCCATATGTACTCACATGCAACAATTATGACAATCTTGTTTTAATGCATAGTTGCTTCGTTTGCTGACATAGAATGGTGATCAAAGAGGTTTGGATCCATTGTTGTCTCTGTTTCTCTAAAGAATATATATATTTTTAGTGGTTATTCCACTAATTTTTGCTGTATATAAAGTTTTATTAAATTAATTATTTAAAAAATTAGAAACGACGTTCATTTACCCTGAAAGAGAGTTTAACATAAATTAATACAAATAAAGAATGTGGTTATAAATTTGATAAAATAATAAAACTATAAGCTTTGGTTAATACATCATTTACCCAAAAACTCAATATTTTCATAGGGGTTACCCATCATATTTTAAGAAAAATTCAAAAATTATGACAATATTGTTTTATTGCATACTTGCATCGTTCCTGACTTAGGATGATGGTCAAAGAAGTTTGGATCCTTTGTTGTTTTCGTTTCTCTAGAGAATAAATATTTTAGTGGTTATTCCACTAATTTTTATAGTATATGAAGTTTTATTAAATTAATCATTTAAAAATAAGAAATAATGCCCAATTTATTTCTCTAGAGAATAAATATTTTAGTGGGCATTATTTCTTATTTTAAGTGATTAATTTAATAACCCCAAATTACTTATTATAATCACATTCTTTATTTGTATTATTCTTATAATCACAATATTTATTTGTATTCTTGTTTGCTAATTTAATAATGCAAAAATTTATAGTCACATTATTTATTTGTATTATTGTTTATAATCACATTATTTATTTGTATTATTGTTTATAATATAAGAAAATTTTTTAAGTCAGTTTTTTAAAAATTAGAAACGATGCCTATTTATCCTGAAAAGAGTTTAGCATACATTAATACAAAAAAATAATGTGGTTAGAAAATTTTAAAAACATTAAAGATTATAAGCTTTTGTATATAGAGAAATTACCGAAAACTTAATATTTTCAAAGGTTAACCAACATATTTAAAGAATTTTTTTATGATAATCTTGTTTTAAAGAATAGTTGCATCGTTCACTGACGTAGGATGATGGTCAAAGAGGTTTGGATCTATTTTTTATCTCCGTTTCTCTAGAGAATAGATATTTTTAGTGGTTATTCCACTAATTTTGCAGTATATGAAGTTTTATTAAATTATTTTTTTTTAAAAAATTAGAAATGATGCACATTCACCATGAAAGAGAGTTTAACATACATTCATACAAATAAAAATGTGGTTAGAAATTTTAAAAAATATTAAAGACTATAAGTTTAGTATATAGAGCATTTACCGAAAATCAATATTTTCGTAGGGGTTAACCCACATATATTAAGAAAAACTCAAATTATGACAAACTTGTTATAATGTATAGTTGCATCGTTCACTGACGTATGATGATGGTCAAAGAGTTTTGGATCTTTTTTTTTTGCCTCCATTTCTCTAGAGAATAGATATTTTTAGTGGTTATTCCACTAATTTTGCAGTATATGAAATTTTATTAAATTAATTTTTTTAAAATTAGAAATGATGCACATTCACCATGAAAGAGAGTTTAACATACATTCATACAAATAAAAATGTGGTTAGAAATTTTAAAAAATATTAAAGACTATAAGTTTAGTATATAGAGCATTTACCAAAAATCAATATTTTCGTAAGGGTTAACCCACATATTTTAAGAAAAACTCAAATTATGACAAACTTGTTATAATGTATAGTTGCATCGTTCACTGACGTATGATGATGATCAAAGAGGTTTGGATCTTTTTTTTTGTCTCCGTTTCTCTAGAGAATAGATATTTTTAGTGGTTATTCCACTAATTTTGCAGTATATGAAGTTTTATTAAATTATTTTTTTAAAAATTAGAAATGATGCACATTCACCATGAAAGAGAGTTTAACATACATTCATACAAATAAAAATGTGGTTAGAAATTTTAAAAAATATTAAAGACTATAAGTTTAGTATATAGAGCATTTACCAAAAATCAATATTTTCGTAGGGGTTAACCCACATATTTTAAGAAAAACTCAAATTATGACAAACTTGTTATAATGTATAGTTGCATCGTTCACTGACGTATGATGATGATCAAAGAGGTTTGGATCTTTTTTTTTGTCTCCGTTTCTCTAGAGAATAGATATTTTTAGTGGTTATTCCACTAATTTTGCAGTATATGAAGTTTTATTAAATTATTTTTTTAAAAATTAGAAATGATGCACATTCACCATGAAAGAGAGTTTAACATACATTCATACAAATAAAAATGTGGTTAGAAATTTTAAAAAATATTAAAGACTATAAGTTTAGTATATAGAGCATTTACCAAAAATCAATATTTTCGTAGGGGTTAACCCACATATTTTAAGAAAAACTCAAATTATGACAAACTTGTTATAATGTATAGTTGCATCGTTCACTGACGTATGATGATGATCAAAGAGGTTTGGATCTTTTTTTTTGTCTCCGTTTCTCTAGAGAATAGATATTTTTAGTGGTTATTCCACTAATTTTGCAGAATATGAAGTTTTATTAAATTATTTTTTTAAAAATTAGAAATGATGCACATTCACCATGAAAGAGAGTTTAACATACATTCATACAAATAAAAATGTGGTTAGAAATTTTAAAAAATTAAAGACTATAAGTTTAGTATATAGAGCATTTACCAAAAATCAATATTTTCATAGGGGTTAACCCACATATTTTAAGAAAAACTCAAATTATGACAAACTTGTTATAATGTATAGTTGCATCGTTCACTGACGTAAGATGATGGTGAAAAAGGTTTGGATCTTTTGTTGTCTCCGCTTCTCTAGAGAATATATATTATTTAGTGGGTATTCCACTAATTTTTGCAGTATATGAAATTTTATTAAATTAATTGTTTAAGAATTATAAACGATGCTCATTCAACCTGAAAGGGAGTTTATCATACATTAATTATTACAATCTTGTTTTAATGCATAGTTGCATTTTTCACTGACATAGGATGATGGTCAAAGAGGATTGGATCCTTTGTTGTCTCCGTTTCTCTAAATAAATGATATTTTTAGTGTTTATTTTACTAATTTTATAGTATATATTGTTTTATTAAATAATTTGTTTAGAAAATAGAAATAATGTCAATATACCCTGAAATAGAGTATAGAATACATTAATACAAATAAAAAATGTGGTTAGAAATTTTACAAAACATTAAAAACTACAAAATTTGGAAAATATATCCCTTACCAAAAAACTCAATATTTTCGTAGAGATTAACCCACATATTTTAAGAAAAAATCAAAAATTATGACAATCTTGTTTTAATGCATAGTTGCATTGTTCACTGACATAGAATGATGGTCAAAGAGGTTTGGATTCTTAATTGTCTCTGTTTCTCTAAAGAATTGATATTTGTTTAGTATTTATTCCACTAATTTTTAAAGTATAGGATATTTAATTAAATTATTTGTTTAAAAATTAGAAATTATGTCAATTTACCCTGAAATAGAGTATATAATATATTAATACAAATAAAGAATATGGTTATAAATTTTACAAAACATTAAAAATTACAAAATTTGGAAAATACATCACTTACTAAAAAACTCAATATTTTTGTAGAGTTAACACACATATTTTAAGAAAAATTCAAAAATTATGACAATCTTGTTTTAATGCATAGTTGCATTGTTCACTGACATAGGAAGATGATCAAAAAGGTTTGAATCCTTTGTTGTCTCCGTTTCTCTAAAGAATTGCTATATTTTTAGTGTTTACTCCACTAATTTTTACAGTATATGTTATTAAATAATTTGTTTAAAAGTTACAAATGATGTCAATATACCCTAAAATATAGTATAGAATACATTAATACAAATAAAGAATGTGGTTAGAAATTTTATAAAACATTAAAAACAACAAAAATTGGAAAATACATCACTTACCGAAAAACTCAATATTTTCGTAGGGGTTAGCCCACATATTTTAAGAAAAATTCAAAAATTATGACAATCTTGTTTTAACGCATAGTTGAAATGTTCACTGACATAGGATGATGGTCAAAGAGGTTTGAATCCTTTGTTGTCTCCGTTTCTCTAAAGAATTTATAATTTTTAATGTTTATTCCACTAATTTTTATAGTATATGATGTTTTATTAAATTATTAGCTTAAAAATTAGAAATGATGTCAATATACCCTGAAATAGAGTATAGAATACATTAATACAAATAAAGAATGTGGTTAGAAATTTTTCAAAACATTAAAAACTATAAAATTTTGAAAATACATCACTTACCGAAAAACTTAATATTTTCGTAGGGGTTAGCCCACATATTTTAAGAAAATTTCAAAAATTATGACAATCTTATTTTAATGCATAGTTGCATTGTTCACTGACATAGGATGATGGTCAAAGAGGTTTGAATCCTTTGTTATCTCCGTTTCTCTAAAGAATTGATATTTGTTTAGTGTTTATTCCACTAATTTTTATAGTATATGATATTTTATTAAATTATTTGTTTATAAAATTAGAAATTTTGTCAAAATACCCTGAAATAGAGTATAAAATACATTAATACAAAGAAAAAATGTGGTTAGAAATTTTACAAAACATTAAAAACTTCAAAATTTTGAAAATACATCACTTATCGAAAAACTCAATATTTTCGTAGGGGTTAGCCCACATATTTTAAGAAAAAATCAAAAATTATGACAATCTTGTTTTAATGCATAGTTGAATTGTTCACTGACATAGGATGATGGTCAAAGATGTTTGGATTCTTAATTGTCTCTTTTCTCTAAAGAATTGATATTTGTTTAGTATTTATTCCACTAATTTTTAAAGTATAGAATATTTAATTAAATTATTTGTTTAAAAATTAGAAATTATGTCAATTACCCTGAAATAAAATATAGAATACATTAATACAAATAAAGAATGTGGTTAGAAATTTTACAAAACATTAAAAACTACAAAATTTGGAAAATACATCACTTACCGAAAAACTCAATATTTTCGTAGGGGTTAGCCCACATATTTTAAGAAAAATTCAAAAATTATGACAATCTTGTTTTAATGCATAGTTGCATTGTTCACTGACATAGGATGATGGTCAAAGATGTTTGGATTCTTAATTGTCTCTTTTCTCTAAAGAATTGATATTTGTTTAGTATTTATTCCACTAATTTTTAAAGTATAGAATATTTAATTAAATTATTTGTTTAAAAATTAGAAATTATGTCAATTACCCTGAAATAAAATATAGAATACATTAATACAAATAAAGAATGTGGTTAGAAATTTTTACAAAACAGTAAAAACTACAAAATTTGGAAAATACATCACTTACCGAAAAACTCAATATTTTCGTAGGGGTTAGCCCACATATTTTAAGAAAAATTCAAAAATTATGACAATCTTGTTTTAACACAAGTTGAAATGTTCACTGACATAGGATGATGGTCAAAGAGGTTTGGATTCTTTGTTGTCTCCGTTTCTCTAAAGAATTGATATTTTTTTAGTGTTTTCCACTAATTTTTATAGTATATGATGTTTTATTAAATTATTTGTTTATAAAATTAGAAATGTTGTCAAAATACCCTGAAATAGAGTATAGAATACATTAATACAAAGAAAAAATGTGGTTAGAAATTTTACAAAACATTAAAAACTTCAAAATTTGGAAAATACATCACTTATCGAAAAACTCAATATTTTCGTAGGGGGTTAGCCCACATATTTTAAGAAAAAATCAAAAATTATCACAATCTTGTTTTAATGCATAGTTGCATTGGTCACTGACATAGGATGATGGTCAAGAGGTTTGGATCCTTTATTTTCTCTGTTTCTCTGAAGAATTCATTTTTTCTTAGTTTATTCCATTAATTTTTTTAGTATATGATATTTTATTAAATTATTTGTTTAAAAGTTAGAAATGATGTCAATTTACCCTGAAATAAAGTATAGAATACATTAATACAAATAAATAATATGGTAAGAAATTTTACAAAACATTAAAAACTACAAAATTTGGAAAATACATCAGTTACCAAAAAACTCAATATTTTCGTAGGGGTTAGCCCACATATTTTAAGAAAAATTCAAAAATTATGACAATCTTGTTTTAATGCATAGTTGCATTGTTCACTGACATAGGATGAAGGTCACAGAGGTTTGGATCCTTTGTTTTCTCCGTTTTTCTAAAGAATTGATATTTTTTTAATGTTTATTCCACTAATTTTTATAGTATATGATGTTTTATTAAATTATTTGTTTATAAAATTAGAAATTTTGTAAAAATCCCATGAAATAGAGTATAAAATACATTAATACAAAGAAAAAATGTGGTTAGAAATTTTACAAAACATTAAAAACTTCAAAATTTGGAAAATACATCACTTATCGAAAAACTCAATATTTTCGTAGGGGTTAGCCCACATATTTTAAGAAAAAATCAAAAATTATGACAATCTTGTTTTAATGCATAGTTGAATTGTTCACTGACATAGGATGATGGTCAAAGATGTTTGGATTCTTAATTGTCTCTTTTCTCTAAAGAATTGATATTTGTTTAGTATTTATTCCACTAATTTTTAAAGTATAGAATATTTAATTAAATTATTTGTTTAAAAATTAGAAATTATGTCAATTACCCTGAAATAAAATATAGAATACATTAATACAAATAAAGAATGTGGTTAGAAATTTTACAAAACATTAAAAACTACAAAATTTGGAAAATACATCACTTACCGAAAAACTCAATATTTTCGTAGGGGTTAGCCCACATATTTTAAGAAAAATTCAAAAATTATGACAATCTTGTTTTAATGCATAGTTGCATTGTTCACTGACATAGGATGATGGTCAAAGATGTTTGGATTCTTAATTGTCTCTTTTCTCTAAAGAATTGATATTTGTTTAGTATTTATTCCACTAATTTTTAAAGTATAGAATATTTAATTAAATTATTTGTTTAAAAATTAGAAATTATGTCAATTACCCTGAAATAAAATATAGAATACATTAATACAAATAAAGAATGTGGTTAGAAATTTTTACAAAACATTAAAAACTACAAAATTTGGAAAATACATCACTTACCGAAAAACTCAATATTTTCGTAGGGGTTAGCCCACATATTTTAAGAAAAATTCAAAAATTATGACAATCTTGTTTTAACGCAAGTTGAAATGTTCACTGACATAGGATGATGGTCAAAGAGGTTTGGATTCTTTGTTGTCTCCGTTTCTCTAAAGAATTGATATTTTTTTAGTGTTTTCCACTAATTTTTATAGTATATGATGTTTTATTAAATTATTTGTTTATAAAATTAGAAATGTTGTCGAAATACCCTGAAATAGAGTATAGAATACATTAATACAAAGAAAAAATGTGGTTAGAAATTTTACAAAACATTAAAAACTTCAAAATTTGGAAAATACATCACTTTTCGAAAAACTCAATATTTTCGTAGGGGGTTAGCCCACATATTTTAAGAAAAAATCAAAAATTATCACAATCTTGTTTTAATGCATATTTGCATTGGTCACTGACATAGGATGATGGTCAAGAGGTTTGGATCCTTTATTTTCTCTGTTTCTCTGAAGAATTCATTTTTTCTTAGTTTATTCCATTAATTTTTTTAGTATATGATATTTTATTAAATTATTTGTTTAAAAGTTAGAAATGATGTCAATTTACCCTGAAATAAAGTATAGAATACATTAATACAAATAAATAATGTGGTAAGAAATTTTACAAAACATTAAAAACTACAAAATTTGGAAAATACATCACTTACCGAAAAACTCAATATTTTCGTAGGGGTTAGCCCACATATTTTAAGAAAAAATCAAAAATTATGACAATCTTGTTTTAATGCATAGTTGCATTGTTCACTGACATAGGATGAAGGTCACAGAGGTTGGGATCCTTTGTTTTCTCCGTTTTTCTAAAGAATTGATATTTTTTTAATGTTTATTCCACTAATTTTTATATTATATGATGTTTTATTAAATTATTTGTTTATAAAATTAGAAATATTGTCAATATACCCTGAAATAGAGTATATAATACATTAATACAAAGAAAGAATGTGGTTAGAAATTTTACAAAACATTAAAAACTTCAAAATTTGGAAAATACATCACTTATCGAAAAACTCAATATTTTTGTAGGGGTTATCCCACATATTTTAAGAAAAAATCAAAAATTATGACAATCTTGTTTTAATGTATAGTTGCATTGTTCACTTACATACGATGATGGTCAAAGAGGTTTGGATCCTTTGTTGTCTCCGTTTCTCTAAAGAATTGATATTTTTAGTGTTTATTCCACTAATTTTTATAGTATATGATGTTTTATTAAATTATTTGTTTAAAAATTAAAAATGTTGTCAATATACCCTTAAATAGAGTATATAATACATTAATACAAATAAAGAATGTGGTTAGAATTTTTACAAAACATTAATAACTTCAAAATTTGGAAAATAAATCACTTACCGAAAAACTCAATATTTTCTTAGGGGTTAGCCCACATATTTTTAGAAAAATAAAAAATTATGACAATCTTGTTTAATGCATATTTGCATTGTACACTGACATAGGATGAAAGTCACAGAGGTTTGGATCCTTTGTTGTCTGCGTTTTTCTAAAGAATTGATATTTGTTTAATGTTTATTCCACTAACTTTTATAGTATATGATGTTTTATTAAATTATTTGCTTAAAATTAGAAATGATGTCAATATACCCTGATATATAGTATAGAATACATTAATACAAATTAAAAATGTGGTTAGAAATTTTATAAAACATTAAATACTACAAATTTTGGAAAATACATCACTTACCGAAAAACTCAATATTTTCGTAGGGGTTAGCCCACATATTTTAAGAAAAAATCAAAAATTATGACAATCTTGGTTTAATGCATAGTTGCATTGTTCACTGACATATGATTATGTTCAAAGAGGTTTGAATCCTCTGTTGTCTCCGTTTCTCTAAAGAATTGATTTTTTTTTGTTTTTGTTCAACTAATTTTTATAGTATATGATGTTTTATTAAATTATTTGTTTAAAAATTTAAAATGTTGTGAATACACCCTTAAATAGAGTAATTAATACATTAATACAAATAAAGAATATGGTTAGAATTTTTACAAAACATTAATAACTACAAAATTTGGAAAATACATCACTTTCCGAAAAACTCAATATTTTCTTAGGGGTTAGCCCACATGTTTTAAGAAAAATTCAAAAATTATGACAATCTTGTTTTAATGCATAGTTTTATTTTTCACTGACATAGGATGATTGTCAAATAGGTTTGGATCCTTTGTTGTCTCCGTTTCTCTAAAGAATTTATATTCTTTTAATGTTTAATCTACTAATTTTTATAGTATATGATGTTTTATTAAATTATTTGCTTAAAAATTAGAAATGATGTCAATATACCTTAAAATAGAGTATAGAATACATTAATACAAATAAAGAATGTGGTTAGAAATTTTACAAAACATTAAAAACTACAAAATTCGGAAAATACATCACTTACCAAAAAACTCAATATTTTCGTAGGGGTTAGCCCATATATTTTAAGAAAAATCAAAAATTATGACAATCTTGTTTTAATGCATAGTTGCATTGTTCACTGACATAGGATGATGGTCAAAGAGATTTGGATCCTTTGTTGTCTCCGTTTCTTTAAAGAATTTATAATTTTTAATGTTTATTCCACTAATTTTTATAGTATATGATGTTTTATTAAATTATTTGTTTATAAAATTAGAAATGTTGTCAATATACCCTGAAATAGAGTATAGAATACATTAATACAAATAAAGAATGTGGTTAGAAATTTTACAAAACATTAAAAACTACAAAATTTGGAAAATACATCACTTACCGAAAAACTCAATATTTTCGTAGGGGTTAGCCCACATATTTTAAGAAAAATTCAAAAATTATGACAATCTTGTTTTAATGCATAGTTGCATTGTTCACTGACATAGGATGATGTTCAAAGAGGTTTGGATCCTTTGTTGTCTCCGTTTCTCTAAAGAATTGATATTTTTTTAATGTTTACTCCACTAATTTTTATAGTATATGATGTTTTATTAAATTATTTTTTTAAAAATTAGAAATGATGTCAATATACCCTGAAATAGAGTATAGAATACATTAATACAAATAAAGAATGTGGTTAGATATTTTACAAGACATTAAAAACTACAAAATTTAAAAAATACATCACTTACCGAAAACTCAATATTTTCGTAGGGGTTAGCCCACATATTTTAAGAAAAAAACAAAAATTATGACAATATTGTTTTAATGCATAGTTGCATTGTTCATTGACATAGGATGATGGTCAAGAGGTTTGGATCCTTTATTTTCTCCGTTTCTCTAAAGAATTCATTTTTTCTTAGTTTATTCCATTAATTTTTTAGTATATGATATTTTATTAAATTATTTGTTTAAAAGTTAGAAATGATGTCAATTTACCCTGAAATAAAGTATAGAATACATTAATACAAATAAATAATGTGGTAAGAAATTTTACAAAACATTAAAAACTACAAAATTTGGAAAATACATCACTTACCGAAAAACTCAATATTTTCGTAGGGGTTAGCCTACATATTTTAAGAAAAATTCAAAAATTATGACAATCTTGTTTTAATGCATAGTTGCATTGTTCACTGACATAGGATGAAGGTCACAGAGGTTTGGATCCTTTGTTGTCTCCGTTTCTCTAAAGAATTGATATTTTTTATGTTTATACCACTAATTTTTTTAGTATATGATTGATTAAATTATTTGCTTAGAAACTAGAAATGATGTCAATATACCCTGGAATAGAGTATAGAATACATTAATACAAATAAATAATGTGGTTAGAAATTTTCCAAAACACTAAAAACTACAAAATTTGGAAAATACATCACTTACCGAAAAACTCAATATTTTCGTAGGGGTTAGTCAACATATTTTAAGAAAAAATAAAAAATTATGAAAATCTCGTTTTAATGCATAGTTGCATTGTTCACTGACATAGGATGATGGTCAAAGAGGTTTGGATCCATTGTTGTCTCCGTTTCTCTAAAGAATTGATTTTCGTTTTAGTGTTTATTCCACTAATTTTTATAGTATATGATGTTTTATTAAATTATTTGTTTAAAAATAAGAAATGATGTCAATTTACCGTGAAATAGATTATATAATACATTAATAAAAATAAAGAATGTGGTTAGATATTTTACAAAACACTTAAAACTACAAAATTTGGAAAATACATCACTTACCGAAAAACTCAATATTTTTGTATGGGTTAGCCCACATATTTTAAGAAAAATTCAAAAATTATGACAATCTTGTTTTAATGCATAGTTGCATTGTTCACTGACATAGGATGATGGTCAAAGAGGTTTGGATCCTTTGTTGTCTCCGCTTCTCTAAAGAATTGATATTTTTTTAGTGTTTATTCCACTAATTCTTATAGTATATGATGTTTTATTAAATTATTTGTATATAAAATTAGAAATGTTGTCAATATACCCTGAAATAGAGTATAAAATACATTAATAAAAATAAAGAATGTGGTTAGAAATTTTACAAAACATTAAAAACTTCAAAATTTGGAAAATACATCACTTACCGAAAAACTCAATATTTTCGTAGGGGTTAGCCCACATATTTTAAGAAAAAA